>CM067526.1:13364509-13437009 GCA_034509925.1 Hirudinaria manillensis
TGTTCTGTTCTCAGTTTTGCCTCCCCTGGACGCACGGACTGACGGACGGATGGACGAATAAAGCGAATTACAATCACCTGAGATTAGGGAGAAGTTGAGGAAGTTGATTAGAGGCCGATGTAAGCGGTTGACGGTCCTGGAAAACTGCTGACGATGCCTTGCAAGGATACCTGGATAATTGACAAGCAAAAGACAACTCACAGATTTTGTATCGGTTTGCCGTGGATTTCCAGAGTCAGGAAGTTAAGATAGGGTTAGGGAAGAGTTAGGGTAGAATGCATGGATATTTGGAAGGGAAAAGGAGGAACCGGGGCATTTCCATTGGGCTTTGTCTTACCCCATCATGGTGTGCCGTAGGGGAATCAACGATTGGAAGGTTGTTGTTGGTTGACAGTTGGTGAACTTGGCGCTTCAATGTTTGCTAATTTTCTGCGTGCATCGTTCTGCGCTGAGTAGTTGTTAGGGTTGCGTTTTGTCGCGTGGCAAAAACTAGGCTTAGGAAGAAGATGGATGAATGGATGGATTGATGGATGGATGGATGGATGGATGGATGGATGGATGGATGGATGGATGGATGGATGGATGGATGGATGGACGGAAAGGAAAGGAAAAGAGATGGAACAGTTTCGGAACGGCAGAGGAGCGTTCAATCTGTTTTCGATTCCCGTTGGCGCATCTCTTCAAATGGCAATAATGAAGGCTGTTTATTGCCGACGAACGAACTTTATTAGCTTCTTCTGCTCTTTCAGCAGCTTTGCATCGCCATCCTAAAGTTCTATACTTTGACTCGTCGAAGGACGAATGGATGGATGGATGAATGGACGGACGGACGGATGTGTGGATGGACGGACGGACGGATGGATGGATGAATGACCTGTCTATCAGCATGACGACCTTTCGTTAATCGGGAGTACGCCCCCTCTTCGTTTTCTTCTTTCACTCTTCTGTCCAACTCACCTCTCTGATTTCAATGGAGCTCCTTTCAAACTTGAAACCTTTTTCTCCATTCATCCATCCATCCATCCATCCATCCATCCATCCATCCATCCATCCATTCATCCATCCATCCATCCATCCATCCATACATCCAACCATCCATCCATCCATCCAACCATCCCTCCGTCCTGTCTTTTGAAAAACGACTTCAAGAACTTCAAGACTTCTTGTGACGAAGACCATCAGAGGACGCCATTGACAGACAGACAGACAGGCAAGCAGAACTTGCAGATTTTCCGCTGAAACGCTTTGACAACATCAAAGGAAAACTCAGCTGCACGTTGAGAAGATTTGAAATCCAACGTTGATTTGAATTTTTTTTTTCTTATTTTTCCCTAAAAAATAACGAAAAATGAAACAAAATTCGAGCAGTTTTTTTTCATCACCAGCTTTTCGTCCAACGACGCCAGGAACAAAAAACGTTCTCTGTTTTATGACTGTGGAATTGATGGTTTCACATCTTACCTATGATTAACTCATCATCGTCATCATCATCATCATCGTCATCATCATCACCATCATCATCATCATCATCACCACCATCATCATCATCGTCATCATCATCATCACCGTGCTATTCATAGACTCGTGACGTCACAATTTCCACCGACAGCTTCCTTCCGCTTCTTTCCATCTTCTGGCCGTAAAATGGTTCTCAGTCGTTTGGGTTTTTTTTTCTGTTTGCGTGTCCGTTTGTTTTGTTTGTTTTGTTTGTTTGTTTGTTTATTTATTGGTTTATGTATTTATTTATGTATTTGTTTGTTTGTTGGTTTATGTATTTATTTATGTATTTGTTTGTTTGTTTGTTTGTTTATGTATTTATTTATGTATTTGTTTGTTTATGTATTTATTTATGTATTTGTTTGTTTGTTTATGTATTTATTTGTTTGTTTGTTTGTTTATGTATTTATTTATGTATTTGTTTGTTTGTTTGTTGGTTTATGTATTTATTTGTTTGTTTGTTGACATCCTTCAATCAATCCTAAAGGACCAAAAATTGAGATGTTTTGGTACCATTATGTCTACTACGGTTTGTCTCTTGGCCTGTTTATAACTTCATTGTGATGAAGATGATGACGACTAAGACGATGATGGTAATAACTAAATTTATAATTAAAAATAAATTTAAATTTAACATTTGAAATTAAAGAAATTAAAAATTTAATTTTAAAATTTTAACGTATAAATAATAATAATAATAATAATAATAATAATGATAATGATAATAATAATAATAATAATAATAATAATGATGATGATGATAATAATAATAATAATAATAATAATAATAATAATAATAATTACATAATACCATCATGAAGTATCACCAGTAGATATCATGAACGAATCAGAAACTCATTCCTGTCCTTGAAAGAAAAAGATTAAAATAAGATTAAAATGAGATTAAAATGAGATTAAAATGAATTATTTGGTAAATAATATATTATATTGAAAAAAAAACTCAAAATTAATTCGCCATCCGTCTCCGGACATGATATCCGTGGTATCTCGAGGAGTTCAATGATATCGTATCATAAGTCGTACGTCAATCACCTTTTTATCCGCTATCCTGTATCTTCCGAGTATCTCACGTGAACCGATTGATCGATTGATTGATTGATTGGTATCACCTGATTGGTATGATACTACCTAGGGATGATATCGTCCTGACGATATCCTAATATTATCTCACGAAAAGGGTTTAAAGGTAATTCTATTCTAGAATACAAAATATTTATGGAATAATGAAAACCGACCCTGAAAATCAGGGTAGTGATAGATTAGGATGGGGCATAGCCCTCTAGCCCTGCCAGTGGTCACGTGGTCCAAAGTGACAAGGTTGATTTGTTGTTAAGATATTTCTATATCGTTCATCTATATTGATTTGTTTCTCACGGCTCTCTACCTGAGAGGTTGAAAAATAAATTGATAAAATTTGCTAATTAGATAATCACGTGATTGATTGATTGATTGGTTGGTTGGTTGGTTGGTTCATTGATTCATTGATTGACTGACCTGTCGTTCGGATGTCGTTGGACGATTGTGAGTGAAGATTGTGTGTTGTTTTGTTGTTGATATTATTTATGCTAATAAAGTCGTTGCTTGGCGTAAACTCAGTGCACAGCGCCATCTTTTCGATGGCCCAATCCAGTTACTTTGGCCTGGTAGGGTATTCGTACCCTGTACGCCGGTATTTGTCCAGGGTATGGTTCGAGGCAAAACCAAATTATGTTTATTGGCTCCTTCCCTGATATTAGTTCTTTACTTTATTTATATACCTACATCATCTTCGTCGTCGTCGTCATCATCATCATCATCATCATCTCAGTTATCCAAATCAGCACCAGCCAAACCACAATCCATTCCAAAACTCCATACACGTTCTCATCGAAGTCGGACCTTCACGCACACAAACAAACGCACACACTTACACTTATACACACGCACACGTACACTCACATGCTCACGCACGCACACAGGAGCGTGGAAAGTTATTGTGAGAAGTCCCTGCCTCCAGAAACGTGACTGAACTGTCAAAGAATCCCCGACTTTGGTCATTTAGGACTCTTCGTTCCTTCATAAGGGAAGCTTTGATTGATTATTTCCCGCGCCCGTCCCTGTCGTCTGCTCGTCTTTTTTGGATGCCTTTGAAGATGAAACAGAAATTCTGTTGCATGTGGTTTTTTTTGTGTGGCTTTTAATTGGTTGATGATTGTTGCAGGTGTTGTTGATGTTGTTGTTGTTGTTGTTGTTGTTGTGTTGGAGTTGTGTTGGAGTTGTTGCGTTGGAGTTGTGTTGGAGTTGTTATGTTGGAGCTGTGTTGGAGTTGTGGTGTTGTTGTTGTTGTTGAGTTGTGTTGGAGTTGTTATGTGTCATGCTGGTATGCTTCATGGAAACTTGGAATTTTATAAGAATTATATTCTAAAAACAGAATATTTCTTCACATTTGTGCATAATATTTATATAATGATGTTATAATTAATTATATATTAATTAAAAAAGCATCAAAAACATTACATAATTTTCGTCTTAAGTTTTCTTAAGAACTCGTATCCGTTTTTTTTTAAGAAATTCAAGAAATTGAAGGAAAACAGTTTCACTTTTTGAACTTCTAACTTGAATCTTTAAATCGAATTCTTCAAAAAACAACAACAAAACAAACAAAAAAAAAAACAAAAACCAATCCTTCCTTTTATCGCTCACCAATTTCGATTTTTATGTAAAAAATTATTATTTTTTTTGTTGAAATTTTCCTAAAAAATTATGAAATAAAATTCGACAAAAAAATCGAAGGCATCCAAACGATTCGAACGATCGAAAACTTCAAGATGGCGACTGGAAATGGAGTTAGATATATGTATCATTTTGAAATGTTTAAAATTAATTATCAATGATGTTATTATAGTATTATTATATTTATAATTACTATTATTATTATTATTATTATTATTTATTATTATTATTATTATTTATTATTATTATTATTATTATTATTATTATCATTATTATTATTATTATTATTATTATTTATTATTATTATTATTATTATTAAATGATAGAATATAATGTAATCAAAGTGATCAGCTAATCTCCTGGTTTCTGATCCTAGGTTGTTATTCCACAGATTGCCACAAGGCGACCACACCGACTCAAAACAACAACAACAACAACAACAATCATCATCATCACCAACAACATCAACAACACCAACAACAGCAGCAGCAACAACAACAACAAGCCTACTCTTTCAACAGTTTACAATCAAGTTACGACGAGGTAAATCCGTGTTACGCATTCGTAATGAATTCAAAGTTAATAATAATAATAATAATAATAATAATAATAATAATAATAATAATAATAATAATAATAATAATAATAATAATAATAATAATAAATTATATGTCGTTATTATAATTATAAATACTGTTATTAATTTTTATAATAATAACATTAATAAAAGCAATTATTATTATTAATATTATAAGCCAATTGTCATCGACCGGCCTTCATGTTATCATGTTATCATCTTCATTATGACGGACTCACTCATCGTCTACTCATTCAGTCGTTCCTACGTACGTCATCGATACCCGCTAAATATCAGCACCATCCTTTGGCCACTGCCGTACCTTATCATCACCTAATCATCGTCATCATCATCGTCGTCGTCGTCATCATCATCATCATCATCATCGTCATCATCATCATCGTCATCACCATCGTCATCATCATCATCATCATCATCATCATCATCGTCATCACCATCGTCGTCGTCGTCATCAGCAGATTTTTGACGACCAGTCTGACAGCAGATCACCCTGGCCATACGGATTCTACTCGGACAGGGGAGGTGAGAAATGTTTCAATTATCTGTCATTTCCTCCTTCCATTCATCATCATCGTCGTCGTCGTCGTCTTCGTCGTGACGTCATCGTTCCAGCTGTTTCGAGCTTCAGTACACGATTTTATATTCCACAGCAACAACAACAACAACAACAAACATGCAGTTGTTTAAAATATACTAATTTTGTAATAAAAACATAACTTATTATAATAATTATGGTATTATTATTATTATTACTGTATTTATAATTACGTTTGTGAGACATGAGAATACATTAATATTAATTATTAACTCTCTAAATTTTGTCCTAAAAAATTGGTAAACGATTCACCAGACGTTTGCAGCCCCCAGACGTGGTCGCGGGGCAGCCAGTTACCCTACCCCCCTCCACAGGCGGGCCAGACCCACTTCCCTGCCCCTGCCGGCCACCACGGCTACTACAACTACCCTGAAGTCGAGGCCGCTGCTTTCGGTCGCAGCTACAATCGCTTCAATCAGTACCGTGACGTTAACAAAACTTTCCAACAGACCAACTTTAACGGTAACAATTAAGTTTTCCACAAAAACGAAATTAAACCACATTTGTTGATTGATTGATTGATTTAATTAATTATTATTTAATATTTATTAATTAATAGATTAAAAAATAAATGAATCATTATCAGGAGTCCCATGTCCTCTCAACTGGACGCCCTTCAACGGCGCTTCCGGTGGCGCAGGCGTCAACAGCTTCGGCGTCCACCAACCATCCTTCGATCAGAAGCAGAACCAGTCAGCTGGAAATGTCCACCTGGTGAGAAGAAAAATGAGAAGAGAACAGAATTATTTGATTAATTTTATAAATCTGTTAAATCCTTAAAAATACATTTAAATTTTTTTTTTTTTTTTGAGTTTATGAGTTTATTAAGGTATTATTAAGTTTATCAAAGCAACTGAAAGAACAAATAGCAAATTGAACAAATGTACAATATTAAACAAACAATTATGTACATAACACAATGAAACAAATTAAACTTAAAATACAAAATAAACTCATAGGGTCAGTCTTAAGGAAGCAAAAGCTTCCGCTAGACAGACTGGCCCTGAATTTATAGACGATAATTTATAAATTAAATTCATTAAATACTTTATGAGGTTCGTTTAAAAAAAAAAATATACGCCGTGATTTATGTCGACTTATTTTTCTTAATTCATTTAAAAATTGAGCCAAAAAGAAATTTATTTGTCGTTCTCCTCAGGGTAGGAACATCTCCATGTTCAACGGTGACCAGTGTCGGTTCAACGCACCCACTCAGATATGTTGGTTCTCAATTTTTTTTAATTTATTTTAATATAGAATAAATTTGTAAAATAATTTATTAAAATACGAAAAAATGATTTTTTAATACCTGGTCGAATCTCTAAACATATCCTCGTTGTGTACCATTGAAGGCAGTTCGCAATACTTGAAGAGGGACTTCCCCATCACTCCCGAGGCTTACGGTTCGAATCCTAGGGTCAGCCAGTACTATCAGACTTCAAAGAGGCCCAGGCAAGATTTTAAGATCACATTTTCAGCCGATATAAATTTTGGATTTTTCTATATTTTTAAAAGTTTAAAGTTTAAATAAATTATTATTATTATTATATTATAATTAAAAATTATTATAAACAATTATTATTTTTAGCAGATTTTCAACATTCTCTTCTGGAGATAGCAACAGTTGCGGAGAGGCGTGAGTTTTTAGAATCCATTTTTTTTATTTATCCGCTAAATATTTCTTTTGAACAGTTTATTTATTGGCTAATTTTTTAATTAAAATTTATTATTATTATTATATTTATTATCATTATTATATTTATTATCATTATTATATTTATTATTATTATTATTATTATTATTATTATTATTATTATTATCGTTGCTGAATTATTCGGTTGCAAATTTTATTCCATTAAACTCGAGTTGTTTTAACATCATTCTGCTTTTCAATGCTTTCTAAAGGGCACCCATCGAGGGAACTCAAGAATCTTTAACCTTTAACCCTTTAACCTCCAGGAGTCAAACGTTGGAGGATGAAGACGACGATGATGGCGTCGACGCTGGAGACGACGATGAAAGTCCAGAAACGAAACTGGAAAAGGAGAAGTTAAGACGGCAACAGAACAATGCTCGTGAAAGGTGAAAGTTCAACCTGATCAATATTCATCAGTAAAATTATCATATATTTGCATGTATTAATATCAATTCATATTCCAATGAGTAGATGTATAGCTATACAGAAAGAAAAAGATGTCTTTTCTTATTTAACACTTGAAATGAGTTCATCTCAACGCAATTCCATCTCATCCGTGACGTTCAATTCGACCTATTACAAACCAGGGTCAGAGTCAGGGACATCAACGAAGCTTTTAAAGAGCTGGGGAGGATGGTGACCCAAAGATTGCAGTCCGACAAACCTCAGACTAAACTAGCCATTCTCCAGCAGGCCGTTTTTCTTATCACCACCCTCGAGAACCAAGTCAGAGGTGAGGCAGAATCTGATTGCTTGATTGAATCGACGATGTTGATGTCTCAACGATGCCTCGATGGGTGATATGATTCGTTAGTGTTTCAATTAGTTACGATTCATTACGATTATGATCAGAACAAAGCCTGACCACTCCGAGAAACATTTGCTTCAAACGACGCGACTTCATCCAAAACCACTCGTCTGAAACCACTCCTCAAGCGTCCTCTTCGGCAGGCCCCTCAACTTCTACGACGGCTACTACAAGCTCTTCCAGTCTGACCTCGGCTCCGGCTACCATTTTCACCACAGCTTCACCAACGACTACGGCTTCACAGACGCTTGTCTCGACAAGCGCTTCGTCTTCCGTCACCTCAGCAAGTAACTACTCCACTAACTCTTCCATGGCCGGCAAACCCACCATGACTTCGACGTCACCGACTACCCAACAACAGCAACAACCACGCTGCTACTTCCAACAGCAGTCCCGATCTTTGCAGCAGCTACAAGCAACGGCCAATTCTTTCCTAAAAGAGCAACTACAGTCTACGGTGAGAGAATCTTAAAAAAAGATTTAATTTTTTTTTTGTGATTTAATATTAAAACACTTATTGATGCTCAAGGCATCTATCCATTATTTTATTTTTTTTTTCAGAAATCGTCTGGCCCAATGAAGAAATTGCGAAGATGACCTTTTGCCAATTTCCACTTTGATCCAAACACTCTTTTTCGGTAGATAAAAATCATTTAGTTATCCAGAAATTTTTAAAATAAATTACCCACAAATTTCTCTTCTATAAAATGATTGCTCTCTGGAGTTTATTAAAATTTGCGATCACGAGATTTTTGTTCTAATTCTGTGGAAACTGATGATAGTATAAATTTTAATTTTAAAAAATATAAAAACAAATTATAAATATTATTTAGTGTTAATGTTGACGTTTAAATTCGAACTGACTTAGTTTAAATTTTTAACTCTACAAGTAGGACTTCTGCTTTTTTTGGCGCGTCGCTATGATTGGACGAAGAATTTAAGCGAAATCGCGTCGTTCCATTTTTTATTTTGTAAATTTCCTTCCTACGAAAAATGTTTTAATGAATTATTGTGTTAAATAAATTTTTTGAGACAACTGGCGTCATAAAGTTTATAAACAACCAATAAATGTAAACATTTCTAATGTTTCGTAACTTCGGCTTTTCGCTCGTCAATCGCTGAATTGAATTACAAAAAGTTTGCCTAACAAAGTCGCGAATAAGACTTTAATTCAATCTGAAAGGAAACCCAGTTTATATAATCAGAAAAATTGTAAATCGATGTGAAGTTCGTTTAGTCCCATGTCGAGCGAAATAGATTAACGTAGAGGCCATGTGGCACTGTTTAAGAGCATTCCACAAGTGTCTCTCTTATGGGAAAAAGTCCTCAGAACGATAGACATGTACTGTCCCAAGCACAACTGGCCAAGAAGGTTGGGATCCGATTGTTTTGTTATAAGAAATAATAGAATGAAAACTTGAAATGTTATCTTTCAATGATCTCAAAATAAATAATGTCATCATTTTAACTGTAATCGAGGTGTTAACATCGACAGTCTAAACCGACCATGTCGCCATCAAGCGAGACAACAACCCATCCAACAGAATTACGAGTATACAGATCAAGCGAGGGTCAAGCGAAATTTGAGACCTGACTGCAGACCTGCACAATCCTTCAACCCGTACATATATCCCCCTCCTTCTGGATACGGGGAACGCGACGTGAGATCCTGCAAAGCAAGACCTCAGCGACCGCACACGTACGAAGATTTTATGAACGAGTCTGCCAAATTTCTATACAACAAGAGAAATAAAAACGATCGCCCTACCACCCGTGACACCACTTCTGATGTTAACTGGATGACCAACAACTTCGATACGTGGAAATCCGGTCCCGAGAAGGAGCCTTACGAGACTACAGATTGGCCACCGGCATCCGCTTACAATCAACCCCAAACCCTAAAGAACCGCTCGCTGCGTGACAGGATCATCACCCCGGACGACCCTGTGACCGACGACGACATGAACTGGAACAAACCGCTGAGCCCTTCGCTGGCCAAGTGGCTTCCAAAGGACGTGGTGCCCCACTGCAAAGACTCGAAGCTCTACGACATGTTCAGACGGCAGCTCATGTGCGACGTGGTCATCTTGACCGCGGACGGAACGATACAGGCCCACAAGATAGCCCTCTGTCTCAGGAGTTCGGTACTGGTGGACATTTTCAGCTATTATTCTGGCAACGATGTCTTTCGTCTGGATCTGAGCGACTTCAAAGGAGAGGTTGAGATTTGTTTTTTTCTTCAAGATATTGTATCGAATGGACTGCATAGTATGACAGCTGCTAGCGCTAGCGGGTCTGTAAGGGAGGTAAAGTATCCTAGATTCGCCACCGATTGCCATTAGGCATGGGGGCCTCGTACAGTAGCTGAGGGTTGCAGGGTTGTGAGGATCAGAATGGTATCAGTGTTTTTGCATCCGGTTGGCAACCCAGTTTACTGGGTCAAAAACCTACCCTGCAATTAATCTTAAAGCGTATGGCTGTCCCTTCTGGAGCCTTCTTACAGACCTCTCTGGCCCGTTGGTGCCCTAATTTTGGCCCTCGAGTAAATACAGTCCTGTAATAGAGTGATATTGACCATACCAGGTAATCATTGCCGTACTAATCTACGTCTACACCGGTGAATTGCACCTGACGCCGGACATAGTCGGACAGGTGATGCTCTGTGCCCAGAGGTGCCAGATGGACCACTTGATAGCCATGTGCCGTCAGTTCATGTACCACAACCTCGGTGTGGACACGGCCGTCCTTTTCTACTCAATCGCTGCCAATAGCAACGACACGAAACTAAGGGAAGAAGCTTTCAATATGATCGTCGACAACTTCGCCGATGTTTGCCAGACCACGCATTTCATGCTCCTGCCATTCGATAGGTGGAGCTTTCGTTTGGCTGTTTTTTATTTATTTATTTGTTTATTTAATTATTTATTTTTATTTATTTATTTATTATTATTATTATCATTATTATTATTATCATTATCGTTATTATTATAATTCGCTAGAATGATTCTCTCTCTAAAATGTTTGTCGCTCAATCCAAGGACAATTGGAAAGATTTTAACAAATATTAACTTATAATTAATAATAATAATAATAACAATAATAATAATAAATTATTATAACCTAGCAAACGTTAAGTATTAACCGCTCGTACTCTCAGACTCAGACCTATTCTGGACAATGGTGCCTTGAAGGTCAGGAATGAAAAGGATGTCTTTGATGCTGTTATCAACTGGGTAAACTTTAACCCGACCAAAAGAATCCCATTGGCCCATCATTTGTTGTCTTGCGTCCGTCTCAGGTACATACCCCCGGAACTATTGGCAGAGGAAGCTGAACAGAATGATTGGCTTCTCACGGACGTGAACTGCCTTCGCTATTGTGTGTACGAGGTAGGCACGCACACGGGCTCGAGTCTTGGGGCCGGGGTGCGAAGCTAGGGCGAAAGGGGTAATAATAATAATTAAAAACAAATAATAATAATAATAATAGTGCCCTATCTAGGTTTTTACATTTCACGTGTTTCGAAACTGTTTATCTTTATTAATTTGATCTGGCATTCTGGGACTCATGGGAGTGCCACACTTCCTCTCCAATCCTCTTTCATTCTCCTGCTCAGAATTTGGCAGCTCTTTAGATTCGTGACCCTAGCGAATAAAACGTTTCTTATGCCCTGGGTGGATGGTATTATGTTGTATCATATTGTTTGATCCCATCAGACCCCGGGTTACAACAATATCTGATTGGTATTATATTATGGATGATATCATTTAATGGATCGTATCGATTCGTTTTAACGCAGACCATGCGCTACCACGTGATGCATCGTAAGGGCGACAACGTAGTTCCCAGCTTCAGCTCGCACAGCCTCAACTACCAACAGCAGCAGCAGCAGCCGCAGCACTTTGAACCGCCGCCCGAGAAAGTGCTGTACAAAAGGTTCCCTCCTTCGACGAACAACCAGAGTAACGTCCACCACCAGTCCATGGTCCATCCGATGAACTACGGCTACATTCCCGACGTTGACTACGACATCTATAACGTCCAGAGAGACGTTGTCGACAACTTCGGCAAAAGAACGATGCCAGAGCCGGGCATGGACGCCTACTATGACGGCACCTCTTGCGAGCAGGTCATTCACGAGGACGTGTTGAGGGACGATTTGATTTACCCTTATCCACTCCAGCCGGAAAAGCGACCCTACATGTACCCGAAGCCTTTTGACCCTCGCAGCGCCACGCCGCCCTGCATCGACCCCATGCTGCCGGTCAGGGGCATGTCCGCTTCGGCCCTCTATAACGATGTCCAGACCGAAAAGATCGAAAAGAACACCTACATACCTTCTGGCACGGCCTCCAAGCTGTTCCAGCGACTACAGCAGCAGATTCATCACTACAAGCAGGCGCTCTCCAGTCGATCCACCGTCTCTCAGCAAGAAATCCAACAGCTCGCCCAGCAGTTGATGCACCTGAGCCGGGAACTGCTCCAATCGCATCAGGGGGGTTCTTCTGTGGCCCCACTCCAAAGGGGCATGGAGGTTTACCCTTCGCAGGCCCTCAGTCGGTCCACCCGATCTCAGAAGCTCTTCTCGAACGAGAAAGCCCTTTCCCCTGTCAGACTCCGACCGCCCGTCATAAAACGCGACATCTCGAACATGTTCGAAGCTGTCGCTAGGATAGGCCCGAAACAAAACTTCATGCCATTCCAGCCTCTCTTGTCCACCGACTCTAAGCGCTCAGACTTCGGGTTGATGAACGAAGAGAAAGCCTTTTTCAACAAAATATCCGTGGGTGGCCTGGGCTGCCACAAGCCCCCAGCAAGTCATCAGAAAGCTCCGAAACAAGTCCCCTTTCAGCAACGAATCGAAAACACGCCGCCAAAGCCGTGCCAGCCGCCACCGAAGCCACAGCCGAAATCGCAGCCGAAACCTCAGCCGAAATCTCAGCCTGAAAACACGTACATCGTTAAACAGGAGACGTTGAATCAGCAGCCTATCGAAGGAGAAGCCAAGAACGCAACTACCATGGTAAGCAACGTGCCGACCCAGACGCAAGTGGTCCATCAGATCTGGGACATAGACTCCGACAAGGACTTGAAACGACTCGACAAAATGGCCTCATCACCTTCCCCATCGGCCCCTCAAGAGCAGAAAGAAAAGGAACTCTTGTCCGGAAAACAATCATCTCCCATTTCCAATGCAGTACCTCCCAAGATGGAGATAAACCTCAATCAGTTGCAAGTCAAGCATCCCAAGAAGCCCAGCCCACGCATCCTCAAGGGCTGCGAGGCTCGGACGTCGACGCCGAACATCGACCAATTCGAAAGAAACTATCCCATGTCAAATCTGTTCCAGATGCCTGAGCAGATTGGAGACAGCATTATTAACAAGACGGACTTTCTGAGACCGAACCTGATGCCTACGTCCGCTAGGAGCGAGAAGAAGTTGACCTTCGCTGCCAACACGGCCTTCCCTCCCAGGGGTAGGGGCAGCGCCCCGCGTAACCTAGTCAAGGTCAAGAACACGAATCGGTCGAACTGCCTGCACTTTAACAATCAGAATAACAAGCTTCGAAATAAGTCGCCGGATAATTTTGTCGGCGGTCAATGCCACTCGAGCTTCAGAGACTGCGATCGCTCGTTCGGCTGCTGCAATCAGAACAACAGCAAGTACTCTCTCGAAGCTTACCTCAAGCGTTGGTCGATCGACAGAGAACTGGAGAAGGTCAACAAAACGGTTCACGTCTGTAAAAAGATGAGGGTCCATTCTTGCCCCTCGAAATCGGATTCGGAGGGAAAAACGCAGCAGGTGCACTTTCACAGGTCTATGAAGAGGTGTTACACCAAGTCGAAAAAGCTCTTCCTCTGTCCCACCTGTAGCAGACACCTGGAGTTGCATCATTCCAGATCCTCGTGTTGTAACCATTGCAGCAATGAAATCAGAAAAACTAAAAAACAGAAAAACTCGAATCATTATCTCGATTACAGGCAAATGAATACCAATCAAAATGCAAGAACTTCTGACTGCGAAGATGACGACTTTAGGGTTGGAAAAGAATTCCACGATGTACCCGATGACTTGAACCGGAACTCATCCTGTAACGCCATGAAGCAGGAAAACTGCTCAGCCTCCTATTTCGAAGACAGTGCATTTCCAGATATTGATAAACACGAGAATTTAAAAACCAGAATAGCCGAACGAGTCAAAAATAACGAACAAACTTCTTCAAAACATTCAAAATGTTCTCCAAGCATGGACGATGCCAACGTAGAGGTAGCTGGAAGTAATGCTGGAAAGCCGATAGTTAAGGAAGATCAAGAAGACGAGAACAAGCCATTCGAACGTGGAGAAGCAAATCTTTTGTATCATCGCATCCCTGGAGGATCTCTGGAAAAGGTGTCTGAGGCCTGCATGGAGCTTTTATGCTTTGTTCGAGACCAAAAAGAAGCCAGGGACTTAAAGCCACAAGGAAATGAATCATCAGAAAATGAAGTAATTATTAAAAATGAATCACATTTTCCAAATTCGAGTCATGCAAAAAGTGAAAAAGCAACCCAACTAACAAGTCTCAAGTCATCAAAATGTCAACCGAACCCTACTTGCACCCACAACCGAGCAACCGAGGTGAGGGCAGGTGGACACCGATCGTTCATGTGCCTACTAAGCCGATCGACCGACAGAGAGTTTCAAGCACCTCCCCCAACCAATGCAAGCAACAAATCTTGCACGAGTCTGCAAATCCATGTTCCAAAAGCTCAGCCGATAAAGTTTGAGGACGTCGTAGCCTCGAGACGCAACACGTTCGACATGTCGATGGGCGACAATACAGTATCGATTGACTTGGACAAAATGGAAAACATGGCCACCAATCAAACATCTGTCAATCAAGAACCTGCTCAGATACCAAGGATCGAATTTCATGGATCTGACTTTCACTATGACCAGTTTGCTTCAAGAGGAGACTGTAAGTTTGTTAATCTGAGAAATCTGAGACCAGAAAGTCAAAAGTCTGACTTTCTTCAAAGCCCACCAAGGTTAGAACTTAATGGCGTACCCGTTCGATCGAAGCTCTCTCTAAATGAGGTCGCTACATCCGACTCTGCTGGCACAACTTCGACAGATTTTAAGCCAGAAAATTCAAGGCAGTCCAGCGAAACGATCCTAAGAAAAGCTGATTATGTAATCAACGCTCGTAACAACACTGTAGATAATTCTCTAAACGATGCGACAAGAAACTCGAAGTTAACTCCAGATCCGTCAGAGTCAAAGGCTTACAATCCCCGTCCAACCGGAAGTAACCCGATGGGGGAGTGCATGCTCATCTTCGGTGGCGTCGACCTTACGTACGATCAGACGACTGACGGAGTTGGGTTCGTCAAAGGATCTTCTCTCGTCTTGAGGGTCAATTCGTCGGATCAGTGCGCCAATCTACGGCGCCTTTCCACGGTCTGGGTTCGGCCTCCAGAGTCGAATTTTTTCCGCTGGGAATTGGAGAATCTACGGAGATGCGAGTGCGTTCTTGGCGATCGCAGGCTTCACGTTTTTGGGGGTGTCGTGGACAGTCGTTTCACGGAGCTGCCGTCGCTTACCTTATCAGACTTTGTGAACTGTGACTCTGAAATCTCCGATTTCGATATTCCAGGGGTGAGAATTTCCGATCTTTCACCTTTCCCTCATGCGCCTACGCTTCTAATGCCGACCAGTTTGGACGAAGACCATTTAATAATCACGAAATCTCACGATATATTTGACTTTGACACTGAAAAGTGGTCCACAGGAGCTTCTATGCCTCGGTCTCTGATCCACTTTTCCAGCGCCTTGTGGGGTTCCAAGATCTTTATCTTTGGAGGTGTCCCTGTGAATGATCGACAGAACAATGTCGAACGAGTTGCCAACTTTTCTCTGGACGACCAAACGTCAAATGACAAATACCCAAAGAATTTTGAAGCGAAAAACTATTGTAAAGCCAAGACGCGAGATAGACTCTTGTGCTACGAGTCGAATTCGAACGAGTGGTATTGGTGCTCGGCCACGCCATTCGATTGCCCAACCATCGGGCTGTCTGTGGCCGTCCTCGGCGATGATCTTTATGTCGTGGGAGGAATGACGATGCTGGAGACTCAGGGGCGGTCAAGGACATTCATGGAGAGGTCTAAAGTCTTGGATTCAGTTTATAAATTGAACCTTAGCTCTCTGGAATTCAAAGCCACGAAGCCATGTAATTTCAAAGCCATTTTTAACCCAGGTAAGTCTCAAACTAACCTTATCGAATGCTTGACGGATGAAAACGAAAACGGCATTGGACGGGGTGTCACAGATCCGGGTGTTTGGAAGAAACTCGAATCTTTGAAAAGGCCAAAATGTTTTGGGAGCCTTGTCGTGGTAAAAGAAAAATTGTTTCTTGTTGGCGGGCTACTTGGGGATGGTGCCTGCTCTACTGTAGAGGTTTATAATCCATCTAGCGATCAATGGGTATTCTTTTTAACTTTGTCCAGTCCTAGGTACGCCATGCGTTGTGTTGTGTTGGGTTCCAAAGTGTACGTTGTAGGTGGTTTTACGGAAGAATGTGGAAGGTTTCGTAAAGAAGAGGAAAACGAAACCGAATGCTTGGAGCCATTTTGTCGCTGTCGAGTTTCCGATTTGATTGAAGTGGTTGATTTAATCGATGAAGATTCTCCAAAATCGTCTCTCTTGACAAGACTTCCCTTGAAAAAAATTGGATTTCAGTGCGTGATGATGGCTGGTGCTGCGAACGTATCGTCCTGATTCGCGTTTATAAAATTCAGAAATTAATTTCTCAGAGATATTTTTTAAATGCTTCCTTTAAAAGAATTAAATTTTTTTACTGCTTTTGAGTATCACTTAAAATTAATAATATAAAATTATTCAAATCAATACGTTAGCAACTTCGTTTCAAAAACTGCTCCAAAAGATGCGATCGAAAGAAAGGTGGCCGAGTAGCTGAGAGTGTGCCTTCTTGTAGGAAGCTGGCGATTTAAAAAATTATTTATTAGCTCTCCATTTGACAAAGTCGGAGCAATTTTCGGATTTTATTGAAATTTGTAAAGTTATGTTGGCTCCTTAGTTTATAAGTCTTCTGATCTGAGCGTGCTTTGTGTGGATCGCTTGCATACCTCCATTGAGGGTCCGATTCAGCCAGAAAAAACCCGATTAAGTCTTAGTTTTTATTAGTATTTTATTATTAATTATGTGAATTAAACAATCATGACTACGGAGAAAAAACTTAAGAAAGATAAAGAGATTGCTCTGGAATTGGAATATCAAATCAAGGGTAGGTCGATTTGTCTACTTTTTTTGAACGTAGTGTTTTCAATGAACCAACTTAATGCACGCTCAATAAAAGTAAAACTGAAAAGCACCGGTTTGTTAGGTTAATGTAGTTCGCTCCATTTCTTTGCACAACATGGAAGCATTTTTGAATGATTACCTATCGCGATTGTTTCTCATTTGTTGATGGATTTTGATTGGATTTTGATAAAAAGAATTGGAAATATCCTTCACGTAGATCGTATCTTTTGATCGACTTTTGAAATCATGCAGACTCTATAGACTTTGCCATCTAAGGAAGTATATGCATATTTTTTAGCTATTTTCCAGCAAAAATTGTGCACTTAGTGACCTCTTTCCGAGTAAGATGCATCAGCATTGAGAGATATACATCTAAGATTTGAAAGAAAAAAATGAATTCTGTCTGGAACAAATAATGTTGTAATAAAGTGTTTGAAACAGCTTCAGAGAATGTTCCATGTCAGATTTTCATCTAAAAATGCATGCAGTTCTTGTGATAAAAGCACAGAATCAGAGATAAACTAAACTGATATGAAGTCTGCAATGTGCCGTTCAAAGTTTTGCCAAGCAACATGACTTTATGTAGGTCTGAGAAAGTATGGAGTTGCCAATATTGGCAACTGCTATTGTCTATGAAATGGGATCTGTTTCAGTTTCATGTGTTTTATTGCAAATAACAAAGATCTTTGTAAATTGTCATTCATTCTAACTTCTTTTTTGAATTCTTTAGACTTTTTGCTCTGCTTGTTTAGATTTGATTTTGAGATGCTTGAAGATGGAGCTTTTATAGAAGCACTACATCAAGCATAACTAATGTGACAGTGCTAGTGTTAGACATCCATTTGAAAGTACTTCTATCCTTTTACTTAATACTTAACAACATGTTGTTTAACAGTTTCTCTTATTTATTTTAACCATTTATTTGTGTATTTCTGAATTTCTATTTCTATGAATCGGTCACGAGGCAGTTGTTTTGGGATCCCCATTCTTTGATCTATGGGGAGACTTTCTGGAATGTGATATCTGTCTGTCTGCTGGACTGTCTGATTGCTCATTTATCAACCTTTTTGTTGACTTTAAACAACAAAAAAAAACTTATTATGTTGGTATCCCATTTTGTAATAGGAGATTTTGGATTTATTTTACAAGTCTGTTTGTCTGTCTGGCTGTCATCATTTACTACATGCATGTAACATAAAGGTCATACAGTTGAGGAGTGATGTTTGTGAATCGACTGACTTACAGTGTCGTGCCCGTGGCATATCCTTCATGGCAACCAACCAACCATCCAATGGGTCAATTTTAATGACTTGTGATGTTACAATAATTTAATTTTAATAATCAATAAATGGTTACCTCTTTATAATAGTTTCCACGAATAATCGTTCATCCTTTGTCCATAATTGTATGATTACAATTTAAGCCATTCTTAGAGCCCTTATAAAGTTCTTTATGACTTATGATAGCTTATAATAATGGTGATGACGATGACGACGACGACGATGATACGTGATGATGACGATGGCTATATGCACTGATGCTGGTTGCGTTGTCTATCAATTAATATGGCTGATAATAAATATTTCCTCGGAATGTTAGACTCGTGTTTGATCTATCGATGGTGATTATGATAATGATCATGACGATGGCGGCGTTGATGATGATGATGATGACGACCACCACTCATATACCGGCAGTATAGGATGCCTTAGCAAGTAAGGATTCTTTAACGACTAGAGTAATTATACCTTATCTCTGGTTAAGAAGATGACGGTAATAAGATATCGATTGTGAACTTTGTTTACGTCTTTCCTTGGGGTATGCAAACATTATCCCTCTTTGCCACTGGCCCATTGATGGTGGCCTCGTATCCTTGACGAACAGGATTTCGTAGTACTACATCCTGTTTCTTACCTGTCCGTACTTTCAGTACAACTACAGTTTGTAGTAGTCTAAAGGTTCATTACTCTTCTCAACCTTTGCATCAAACATTGGCCTATGTCGGTACCGGTGAGGCTCGGCTAATTTGGCTTCAGTAATATTTGTTTACATAAAGATTGATACTGCATTTTTTTAAGTACCGCTGTTTGTCCTTACAATGGTAATCTTAGGCCTCGATGATGATGATAACGATGGTTGTGGTGCTGGTAGTGGTTGTTGTTGTGGTTGGTGTCGCCGACTGTTGGACTGGAACGAAGGCGACGACTTTTGGAGAATTCTTTCGTCATGGATGGGAATGATGGCATTTGAAGCATGTGCGCATGTGCGTGTCTTCGCGTGTACATTGGCATCCGTTACGTAACTGGCGATGTCTGAACGTGCGAAGATTGTTTAGATACTTCCTTCCTTAAGTCCATGTTCATTCCATCGATTCGCATGGATTCATCCCTCCATCGGTTTTTCCAAACATACATCGAGATAGCAACTACTCTTGTCTGATATGTTTATTGCTCCTCATGAATCTTCCACTCTTACACCATCCATCCGTACGTCTGTCCGTCCGTCGCATCCAGGTGCTCACCTCTAGAGCTTCTATTTTTAGCTCGACCTCTATCCGACCTTGACCTGAACAAGAACAGTTAACGAAGCTTTTTTTTTTACCTTGAATTCCTCTTCCTGGATTTATTTAATTGACTCATTTCTAATTCGAAACTAATTACTGCGCAATTATCTTGATTAATGATAATATTAACAATTATAATAATAGCAATAATAATAATAATAATAACACTAATAATAGTGATTATGTTATTATAAATCTGTAGGATAATTCAATAAGACTTTAAGGCAATTTGACACACAAATAGCTCCTGTCCTGCATGCATTTAGTAAAGGTACCATTCAGTAAATTCATCATGACAAACTCTACTCCTCTACTTGCAGAGGTCAAGCACCAGCTGACGGAGCAGTTGAAATGCCTCGACGGACGACTCGAAAACCACTTCGCGATGACGGCCGAGCTGGCCGAGTTCTACCAGAGGCGGTCCGAAGTGGAGATGGAATACTCCAAGAACCTGGAGAAGATCGTCAAGCAGATCCTCGCCAAGCACAAGGCCGAGAGGCAGAAGTAAGTTTCCGCAGGAATTTTCCTTCCGACTCCGTAAGCCGCCGGGACCTTCGCACTCGTTTCCAAATTTTCGTTTACTAGGAAGTGGGTTGGAAGGTTGGTTTAGGCCTCCGAACCTTTCCGTACGGATGGGGCTTTCCAGCGATGGAGGTCTTAACGTCACCAAGCGTTGAAATCGATTTTCCCACACTTTGTGGAATTCCTTTGAGCAGATGGTACTCAAGCTCAAGCAGAGGCATCTGCTTGTGGCTTGGGATAGCTGGGTTTCATTGTGTTTCAATCGGTCCCTTCCCATCATCGTAGTCTTCGTCGTCATCATCATCATCATCAACACCTGGGCGACCATCGATGGGAATGAGTCATAACGTAATTTAATGGAATTAGACATTTTTCCACCATCCATCATCAACAAAGTGTCATCCATGACAGTCTTAGGACGTACATTAATCACGCAACAGTACGCTGGTACTCTTCGCTAAGTAATACGAAGCCGCCGATTTATGTGGCGCCTGCTCCCAACCAGCGATGACGTCAGAGGCAGAGGCGCAGAGACAATCTCCTTAGCGCCTGTTCCTAATGGCGCTATTCGCTCACTCTTTTGGAGCCTAGATTAGCAAAAAGTAGGATTCAAAGTCGCTTGCTTGTCCAAAATGCTAATGATTTCGTCCCTAAAGTAGACTATTACAATTTCTAATTGAGAACATCAGACGGCAATAAAAATGTACAAAAAGGTACAAAGTATGTTGACATTGAACAATAAGAGGACTATTAACTATTATTTAAGGGGGCTGTAGTTACCATCCATGGGCGTCTACGCCTACGACGGACGGACGGATGGGCGGAGGGAGAGTCCATTTGAAGGCATTCATTGAGATTTGGATTAGCCTTGTCCTAGACCCTATCCTTAGGTCTTTTATGAACTGTTGCATAACATTAGTCTTGTATGCCTGGGTTTTGTCGTAATAATTTACATAATCATGACGATTATGACGACGACATTGATGATGATGATGATGATGCTGGTGATGTTGACGATGACTAAAGTACATTAGCGATGTTGTTGTTGTTGTTGTGTGTTCCATTTGAGGATAATTTGGATCCTTGCTGGGAGGAAGTGCATTTGGTTGGTACGATCGATGATGCCATGTCTGTACACAGCTAATGTAAGCATTGATGACAATGAAGATCTTAGGATGATTATTGGGTTCACGAAGTATGTAGACAATAATGGCAAGGATTATGATAATGATGGTGGACGATGATGACATTACACAGAGCTTGTCGGGTCGGGCCGCAATCAAAGATGCTTACTCCTCAGATGTCTAGATAGTAATAATGATTATGACGACGATGATGATGATGATGATGATGATGAAGGTAGTGATGAAAGTATTAATGTGATCATGACGATGACAACGACGAAGGTGGTGATGATGATGATGATGACCCTGTTCAGTCTTAAGCATTTTCCTATCCTTGGATCTCTAAGATGTCTAAGACAAGAATCTGTTGATTGCAATCGGTCGTAAATTATTCACTGATGGATATTCTAATTGGACCTATTAAGCAGGCATCGGTCATAACGATGATGACGACAACGATGATGATGATGATGACGACGACTATGGTGATGATGACGACGATGACGAATCAGGTAAGGGGACTGAGAAAAATGCACCGAAGGGCATTTGATGTCTCTTTTGATGCCTCATTTAAGAAATGACGGGAAAGAGCTGAAGATGAAGATGAGGAGGAAGAGGAGAAGAAGGATGAGAGATGCTGAGACGTCCTCTGAAATTGACATGGATTGTGATGATGATGATGGTGATGATGGTGAAGATGACGACGATGATGATGATGGTGAAGATGACGATGATGATGATGGTGAAGATGACGACGATGATGAAGGCGACATCGAGTTTGTTAGAAGAGTTGGGAGGGTGAGAATGAGCTTTTCAACCGGCTCCCAGGTCCCTGGTTGGTTGGTTGGTTGGTCGCTGTTGGTTTCTCAACTGATTGACTGCTAAAAATACCTTCGCTGTGTGATGTATGTTTCTTTCTGACGTCATCCGTTCTTTCAAGCCATCCGTCCATCAGTCCGTCCGAACGTCCGTCTATCCGCTATGGAATCGTTCAATTCAACCATCCATCCATCAATCCATCCATCTTTCATCCAGTGTCGTTGGACCTTGGTTTGGACCTCCGTTGGCTGAGAGTTGCGGCTGCCGTCTGACTCATCGCTCGGCTTTGAAATTGTGGACTCCCTTCGCTTACTACCGGTTCACTTGTGGCGTTGAGCGGATGTGTTGGGGGTGTCGTCATCTCATTCATCTTCGCCACCACCACCGTCGTCGTCTTGCCATCATCATCATCATCATCATCCATCGTCATCATCATCATCATTGTCGTTGTCGTGGTCATTTTCACTCCAAATGTCGAGCAAGATTTTTCCAGTCAAACAATATTGAACACTTTCGGCTTTGTTGTGCACTTGAAATGAACTGAGATAGATGTTTAGAAATACTTTATTAGGCTGCAAGATGATGATAATGATGATGATGATGGTGATGATGATGATGATGATGATGGAGGTAGCTATGATGTTGATGATAATAGAGTTGTTGAAAAAACAAGTTAATTATCACAATATGTTTAATATCTATACCCAAATGGGAGCACAATGATTATGTCACCAATACAACAGCAATAATAATAATAATAATAATAATAACATTAATAACAATAATTTCTAACTGCATAATTATGACTTAACACCGAAGAGAATAATATATTTCAAAACCGAAACTCAAGTTTCACATTTCACTGTGGAAGTTAAGTTCTCAAATTTTAATGAATTTATTGCTAAATACTTAATAACTGTTTACAACAAACTTCCTTCTTATTCTTATTATTCTTATTATTCTTCTTCTTATTATTATTACTATTTCTATTATTATTATTATTATTATTATTATTCTTATTATTATCATTATTATTATTATTATTATTGTTACTATTTCTATTATTATTATTATTGTTACTATTTCTATTATTATTATTATTATTATTAATATTATTATTATTATCATTATTGTTGTTGTTATTGTTTAAGACTTAATGGTTAAGTATCTTGTAACCTGCTACATGAAATATGCTAAACTTGTTGCGTAGTAACCGATAGTTACAACCACGAATTGGGCTGAGCCTAAGAAAACCAGACAACAATATTAAATGCTTACAACAAAAAGTAACAGCTGTTGTGGGACTCAACAACTACAACTGCTTGTTGTTATTATAATAATGTTTGTTATAATAATTATTGTTATTATAATAATAATAATGTTTGTTATAATAATTATATTATTATAATATTATTATTATAATCGTTAGTAATTACTTTAATCACTTAACCATTTAATACCACATTATTTACTTCTAATTGCATTGTTATGTACTAGCTATTTTTGTTATTGTTATTATTATTATTATTATTATTGTTATTGTTATTATTATTATTATGTTTCACACTGTAATAATAATAGTAATTATTTTAAGATCCCATTTTAAAATCTAATAATTGCTACATTATTTGAATTAATAATAATAATATTATTAATAATAATGATAATTACTAAAAAAAATACACACCCGACCTACTTTATCATGACTCTGGAGTCACACTCTTAAGACTCCATGCTATCTATTGTGCAGACGAGAGAGCTGGCAGAACTACTCCACCTACAAACTCTGGCAGACGCTTCTGGAGGCCACGGGCAAACAGTCCCGATGCCACGCCATCTTCTCTGAGTCCCTCGGGAACCTCGTAACCACGAAGTTCACCCAGATGAGGGAGGACATGAACTACATCTACAGGAAGGTTCGATTGACTCTTCACGATGACTTGTAATTTGTTTATTATGATTATTATTAATTATGGTTGTAATAATTACAATATTGTTTGTTTGTATTTGTTATGTTAAGATATTATTGCAGCCTCTGCTGCTGTTACTGTTGTCGTTATTGCTGGTAATAATTAATTTTATTGTTGTTATTGTTGGTGTTGTTGTTGCAAAATCTAGTGCATGGGTAACAACAATCCAATCGCTTGAAAACATTGGCCACGGTTGTTGTTCTCTGCTGTGCTTGAATAACAAGAAGCAGAAAACCCATGTAAAATTTGAGAGTTAAAAACCGCTGAGTGTTTTGTTGTCAATGTTGATGTAAATGTCAAGAGGACGTGAGTGACATCATGAATTATGAATTATGCTAATCACCTCACCTGACCTATCAGAGTGCAACGCTTTGGCTCGTGGACGGCATGAATAATTAATTTTATTAATTAACATTCCGTATTTTACTTCTTTCCAGTGCTACGGGATAGCCGCTAGTCTCCATGCCGAGATCCACAAGTCCATGTCCGAGCTGCACAGTGTTGGTATTTAGTTATTATTATTATCATTCTTATTATTATTCTTCTTATTATTGTTATTATTATTATTATTATTATTTGTTGATGTTACAATAATTATGTTTATCTAATTTTAATAAATCTAGTTGTTGTTGCTGCTGATGTTATTGATCATTTATTGATCTCGTTATTGATTTACAACGCCTTCACATAGGTCGGTTGGTAGGTGCTTCAAAACAATCGTAGCTCTTTTTTTTTATTCTTTCAATCAGCCACTCATGCATTGGTACATTCATTCATTCATCGACTAACCAAACAATCCATCCATCCATCCAAACAATCCATCCATCCATCCATTGAACTGACCAATTCCTTCATCCATTTATTTTAACCAATCATTTCACTCATCCATCGTTCGATCGATCATTCCTTCAATCGACACCCCCCCTGCCATCAGTTCCTGAAGACCTACCACCAGTACCATGGCGAAAGCATGCTCCTCCAGTCGAAGCTCATCAGGGCAGAAACTCAGAAGTCAAAGGTCGAACAGGACAACAAGAAGGGTACGCTCAGCAAAAAGCTCGTCAACTTTGGCAAGAAGACTGAAAAGGTATGCGTCGAGGGGTGGATGGATGAATTGGATGGATGGATGGATGTATGGAT
The DNA here is from genome assembly GCA_034509925.1 of Hirudinaria manillensis. Classification (NCBI taxonomy): domain Eukaryota; kingdom Metazoa; phylum Annelida; class Clitellata; order Hirudinida; family Hirudinidae; genus Hirudinaria; species Hirudinaria manillensis. The sequence continues at coordinate 13,389,879 of CM067526.1, forward strand.
GGATGAGTGGATGGATGGATGAATGAACAGATGGATGGATGAATGAGTGGATAGATGGATGAATGAACGGATGGATAGAATGTAAATGAGACTAATAGTGGACCAGACGTGTGGAAGAGTGGAAACATTACTGCAAACTGAGCTTCATTCGCAATGAATCACTGCTACTTGGGAAAGCTGGAATACGAGGAACACCTAAAGCATTAATCGACGACGTTAACGTCGTTAATCTAATCTATGACGTCGTTAACGGCTATCCAGATCGACTTCCTCATCACAGCTGCTTTTTAAAAAGGTCTTGATGCTCATCGCAATTTTGTTGTTGTGTTATAGTCGTCTTTGTTGTTGTTAACATTGAACGGTGATGATGGAATGGTGACGATGATGATGACGACGATGGTGATGACGATGCCGATGATGATAACACTAAATTGACTAAATAATAATAATAATAATAATAATAATAATAATAATAATAATTATCATCATTATCATCATCGTCGTCGTCATCTTCATAAAGAAAATTAGAATGCAAACACTGACGTCAGATGTTGATGTCTCTTTATCAGCCTCTTCCCAAACCGACTCACTCACTCACTCACTCACTCACTCACTCACTCACTCACTCACTCACCTGCCTCATCTGCAACTCATGTCCTTTCCCCACTCCACTCCACCCAGCCACCCCCTATGTTTCTGTTCCTATGACAACCGATTGTTCTACTTTTGTTTTGACTCAGCGAGAGATATTCGCATGTTCCCATCCGATCGATCGATCTATCAGTACACCTGTAAAAGGCCTGCCCACCTGCCATGAATGCATGGCCGTCTGTATATTTATCCTTCTGTCCGTCTGACTGGCAGGCAGGCTGCCCGGCTGGTTGCCTTCTGAGGCCCTCGGCGCTTGGTTTGTTTTGTTTTCGTGATCCGAGTCACGTGATCACGTTTTATCTGCGCTCTCGCATCTGCTTCTCTGCTCCAGATTGTTTGTTTCTCCTTCTTAAAACAACAACATTAACATTAACAACAACAACAACAACGACATTAACACAACAGCAACTGCGCCTGAGTGATCGAAGAGTTTGTGAATCGTTTCTCCTTTATCTCTTTCTCCCTTGGAGCTCGTTCTTTCAATCCACCCTTGGAAATTTGTCTTCTCCTGAAAAGTAGAGTCCTTTCAAACATTTCAGTCGTTCCATCCTCGTTCGTTCGATCATTCGCTCATCCTGATAGTGATCCTGTGATCCGTCCGTCTGTTCTCTCGACGACTCTGTGATTGATGCCCAGTTTGGATCGAATTTCCAACTCCAGCTACTATTTTTGTTTGGGATCCTATAGCTAGACATTTTATTAATAAACTTTGACATTATGCACGTCACAATTATAAAACTGGCTTTATCATCGTCATCGCCGTCATCACCATCTTCATCATCACCGACGTTGTCATCATCATCATCATCACCACCATCATCATCATCAAAGTTCCGCCACCTCCTAAAATCATTCACGAACGTTCGACCATTTCTCCAGCATCGTCAGAAGGTCCAGGAGGGCAACTTGAAGGCCCTCAAGTCCCGCAACGAGTACCTGCTGTCGGTCGACAGCACTAACGCCGCCCTCAGGAAGTACTTCATCGATGACCTCCCCGACCTCATCAACGTGAGTCTCCGCTTCTCGTTCCGTCCGTCCGTCGTCGTCGTCGTAACCTAGGTAACGAAGGAGGGTAGGATAAGTGACGGGCAAAAGACAACTCACAGGAAGGGATCTTTAATACCTAACCCCGATCAGACCATACCCTACTCTACCCTAATTTCTGACTCTGGAAATCCACGTCAATACAATTAAACTTGTGTCCGTGAGTTGTCTTTTTGCCCGTCGCTCGTCTAGGTGGCGAGCCATTAAACCTTCTGGTCGACTCTGCTTTCGATTCGTGATCGACGATGACGACGATGATGAAGATGAAGATGTGGTAACAAATCAATGACAGGCAATAATCATTTTCAAAATGGCTTCACTTGGCAAAGAAGGCTGGTTGCTTCTTGCAGAAGCATCCACAGCACTTTGATTTGTTTGGGATGAGATGTTGTTTTGCATTGTTGTTGTTGTTGTTGTTGTTGCTGCGAGTGCAACGACCCCTGCCAGTCGTTCTTCATCGGGTTTTTTTTTTGCGCCTGGCTCTTGATGAAAGTAAAAGTTTAAATAAATGAGGAGAAAAGCATTTAATGGCATTTAAAAGCATTTAATGGCATTTAAAAGCATTTAATAGCATTTAATGGCATTTAATAGAATTTAATGGCATTTAATAGCATTTAATGGCATTTAACAGCATTTAATAGCATTTAATGGCATTTAATAGAATTTAATGGCATTTAATAGCATTTAATGGCATTTAACAGCATCAGAGGACGTCCGATGAAACGATGGTTTCGAAAATGAAAAACCGATTACAAACAAAAATTGGAATAAAAAAAAAACAATTTATTCGGAGCTTTTCCAAAAAGAAGAACGGATTGGCAGCCATTTTGAATGCTAATCATTATTCATTCGTTCATTTGTTTGTTCGTTCTTTCATTCTTACTTAAACCCAAGAACTCTTGCTATTCAAGACTGGCTATCAAACCTTCCTAACAGACTTCCATTTTCAGACTTTTAACTGTATTTAAATTTTAATTGAAATTAATTCAACAAAAGGTGGCAGTAATTGTATTGGAAGTCCAATCATGATTATGTGACGGACAGTACCAATAATTATGCTGAATAAGAGCTGATAACACTATTATTAACAATTATTATTATTATTATTATTATTGTTGCTTTTAATATTTTAATTATTATTATTGTTGTTATTATTACTATCATTATTGTTGCTTTTAATATTTTAATTATTATTGTTATTATTATTATTATTGTGACTTTTGTAATTATTTTTATTATTAAGGATTATCATTTATAAAAAATTAATTTTCATTGAATTTATACAGGCAATGGACTACAGCTACCACATATCCCTGGGTCAGGTAGTCGTCAACTCCGTGGATCTCGAGGAAACTGTCAACAAGCTGAACAACGAGAACCTCTCCGTCATTTCGGCCAAGGTTTGACGTTCGACGGAACTTTGTTTTCGTCTTCCGACTTTTCAAATTCACGTCGCGTGGTGTCATGGGGTCCTAACCCCTACCCGAGGGTAGGCAACTCTACTGATGCCTAACTATACAATTCCTCCCTCTCCATGGTAACCGATACCCTACCAATGTGGGACAGAGGTTAACATGGGCAGGGTTTTGAACATGGTACCTGGATAAGTTCCGGGCAAAAGACAACTCATGTGAATTGGTTTTACCAGTTAGCTACAAATTTTCAGAGTGAGGAAGTAGAGTTAGGTTAGGGTAGGGTCTGGGTGGGTTAGGGTAGAATCTGGGTGGGTTAAAGATCCCCTCCTGTGAGTCGTCTCGAAGCCTCGTCGAAAACATTAGCGAAGGTGACCCGCGTTTTTGCGGCACACGGCACGTTGCGATGCTCCGAGCGGAGTTTCACGTCGAACTTCTTTTCAATCGTTGCTCGTCTCTGAAACAGGCGAAAGATTTGAACCAGATCTCAGACAGACAGGCGTTCCTCCAGCTCCACCACCAAATCTTTTCCCTGCCAAAAAGATTCGACTTCCTTCCCCACAGAGGAGACACGGTCGGCGATTGCGATTGTTTTTTTTCTTTCTTTTCTTTCTTTCTTTGCCTCTTCACTTCATGTGATTTCGTGCGAATCCAGGTATCCGAGGTTCAAGCACCGTCTCAGTTGAGGGACGAGATGGTCTCCAGAGTGCAGACCATCATGGATCGACTTCATGCCCTCAAGCTGGAAAACGACGAGGTGATCACACGCATTCATCTTATCCTTTTTTTTCCAGTAGCAGTATCTATTATTACTATCTAAATATGATTTGTTAAATGGATTGTAGTGCATAAATTAGCATATCCAATCATCTATCGCTTAGAAATAGGAACGTTAGTCATCAGTCTCATCCTTGACCCTTGAATTTATCTCAATTAAAACATTGTTTCTCTTGAAATTCGGAAAAATTCTTATTAATTGACTTGTTTAATTTAAAAAGTTGTGGAAAACCCTGGAGACCACGGACAGTAGCATGGTGGCAAAGCTGACTACGCCCGTCGTGGACGCGGCCTCCGTCTTCCAGGTGGAAAGGACTCTGCCCAGGATCAATGCGGCCGACCTGGAGAAGCTGGCCAAGGAGAGGGCGGAGACTCAGAACTTTTACTTCAATGTCATTGGCTGAGTCGATTCTTTAATTTCTCGTGCGGACGAATGAGATGCCACGAGTTTATCGTTATGTTGCGAGCATGTGTTCTGATGTTGTTCTTGATGCACTTTTACACTTTTCAGTACACGTGGTGCACGTTTAATATAGTAATACATAATATGTATGTATGTATGTATACAGAATACTTTGTGGTGATGATGATGATCATTGAAATCATGACATTGAATTCAAGATCAATGAGGAGCTGCAGAAACTAACCTTTTGTGTTTCTCTTCTGTCGATCGTTGTTGTTGTTGCTGGTATTGGTAGTGTTGTTGTTGTTGTTGTGGGTGATGGCAGTTGTCATCAGTCACCATCGTCATCAACATCATCATGGTTGTTGTTGTTGATGCTGATGTTGTTATTGTTGTTGTTCATCCAGAAATTCCATAACTACGAACTCAACAGCAATCTGGCAGCGAGACTCCAAGCAAAGTGCTACACCCTGGAAAAGGTTCTTGCCATTTCAAAGACAGGACTGCACAGGTTATTTTTTCTTCCATCCATCCATCCATCCATCCATCCATCCATCCATCCATCCATCCTTCCACCTATCCATCCATCCTTCCATCCATCCACCCATCCATCCTTCCATCGCTACGTCGATGGTGATGGTAATGATGACGATGGAGGAAGTCTTGCATCTGATTCATTTGAAGAAGAAAAATCACTTGTTGATGGTCGTTTGTTGAATGCTTTCCTATTTTTTTGTTATTATTTTTTATGATTTTATTTATTTTACTACTAAATCAATTTAAATGCACGAGCAGAATTTATCATCTTACATCATCTTACATCATCATCATTACCAAAAATTTAGATGAGAACGTTGTATGAGAAATAGCTTTGTGTTTGTACACATTTGGGAAGTTACTTCATTAGCATTATAAATAAATAAATAAATAAATAAATAGATAAATAAATAAAGGTTTTTAGGTGATATATCTCTGTATTGTATAAAAAATTATTAACGAATTATAATACCAACATAAATAATAATAATAATAATATTAATAATTGTAATTATAATAATAATGATACTTATAATAATAGTAATAATAATAATAATAATAATGATGATGATGATGATGATAATAGTATCAAGTTGCAATGAAAGCCAAAAGTAACGTTTGTTAAACTTGAAACACGTTTTACTTTCCATGCTCAACAACAGTTCGAAATTAAACCGCAAAAGGTTGATCGCTTTCGCTTTCAGTCGTGTGTCTTTGTGTGTGTGTGTGTGTGTGTTTGTGTGTGTATGTGTGTGTGTTTGTGTCTGTATGTGTATTTCTGTGTGCTTTCTATACTTCCTGGGGATTTGTAATTTTCAGTCATCATCCTATATACATGTATGTCTTCTTATTGGCATCATCATCACTTTCATCATCATCGTCGTCGTCGTCATCAGCGTCATGTCGCTATTGGCCAGTATTCTCGCACTAGCATTGCTGGCCTGCGTGCAACATTCCACATTAAAACAAAGGGTTCTGTCTGTCTGTCCTTCTCGAATCTGCCTCATGTCCATTGAACGGCCCACCAAACTAACTTGTCAGTTATTTTTTCCATCACGAGAGGGGAGCCTCAAACGACAGTTCGCGTTCCCCCTGAAGGTGGAGGGGGTGGTTTCGGGGAAGTCGATCAACCTCGATGCCTTTGGGCTTCTGCAATAGGTGTCCAGTCATCAGGTAGCCTCTGTCATCATGACAATCATTCACGAAGTTGTTCAGAGTTTTCCTAACTTCTTTGCTATCTATCTTCTGTGCTTTCCATGGCCTCAGAGATTGATCTTCATCGTCGTCTTTATCGGCATTTCCATCTTCGTCATCATCATCATCACCACCATCTTCATTTCCATGCCTTCCTACATGCGTGATTTATGCCTGCAAATGCAGAAGCCAGCATCTTCCGCGTGTCTCCTTGAAAACCATCCAACGATGCATCCATCCATCCATCCTTCTATCTTCCTCCGAAGCACGATCGACTCTTGTTTGGCTCCCAAAAAAATGCGAACAACAACGACTCGCATATTCAAATCTGGATTTTTCTTAGTCGCGAATTGCCTCGAATGTTCCTTTAAAACAACTTGCGAGCCTTTTGCGTGCTTTTTGCCGATCGCAGTCGAACGTTTGCACGAAATGTTTTTGTTTTCTTTTGCCTCTTCTTTCGCAGCCCGGGTTGCCTGGCAAGCGACGGAGGCAGACTCCACGAGCTCCTTTGTACTCCAAAACTCCCTTCCACGTTGCACGGTCGGAAACTTCTCGGTCGCAAATCGGTCGGAGATCGTGCCCGACGAATCCAAATCCGATTCGTGTCGATCTTCGAAGACGTTCTCGAACTCCGATCGAGGATTTCAAATCTCTGCGGATTTTTGCATCCAAAGCGATGGCTCCTCCTTTGAAACCCTTGAAGGGAGTCGCTTTTCTCGGTCGGAACGTTTTTCCAGTCGAGGGAAGATTTCCCTGGAAATGTCGAGCAAATTTTTTACTTTTTTCACGAGCGAATTCATCCTCGTTCGGGAACTCGACTTTCCGAACGCCGCCTCGGACGTCGGGTTTTGTCCCCGTTTCGTCCGATCGACCGACTTTGGAAAAAAAAACATCGTACGAATCTTAAATTTTTCATTGCGTGACGAAATGGTTGTCCTTGTTGTATTAAGTGGCAAACATGTTTTGAACGTGTCTTATTTTGATGACACATGCAAAAAAAAAATCACAGAATTTCGGAGCAAAACGTAGTTTTTTGGGGGTGGTTTTGCTTTCAAGCTTCGAAGGCATTCTGGGTTGTTGGTGGAGTTGTTGGTGTTGTTGTGCTTCAAAATCAAACTTCTGGGGGTTGTAATTGTTGCTGTTGTCGTTGTTCTTGTTGTTGTTGTTAGTAATTATGGAGTTTGTGTCTAATTATTTTCTGCTGATTTCCTCACCTGCTTTGTTGCTTTCTGATCGTCCATTACTTAACGATTCATTTTTTTAATTACTAAAAACTTAAGAATTAAATTGGTAAATTAGTAAAACGTGCGTCGTTAACGTCGACTCGTGAATTCAAGTCGAATCTGCAAACACGTCGCAGGTCGGTGACGATGTCGAACAGGCAGCTGAGGAGGAGGACGCTGGGGAAGTTCGCACTCGAGGGTCGACCCAAACTCTTCGGGGGGAGCATCCGGGAGTACGTCAATGTGAGTTGGAATTGACATTAAAAATGCATGAGTGCGAAGCATGAGATAGATGATCATTAATAATAATAATATTATTATTAATAATAATAATATTATTATTAATGATCATCTATCTCATGCTCATAATAATAATAATAATAATATTATTATTATTAATAATAATAATAATATTATTATTATTATTATTATATTATTTTATTATTATAATATTATTATTTTTTGTTTGTTTATTATAATATTATTATTTTTTGTTTGTTTATTATTATTATTTATTAATTACTATTCAGTTAATAATTATTGTGAAAGGGATGCAGTTATGTCAATGTTTTTTTTTTTCAATTCACTCATTCGTTCCGTCGGTTGTTCAATCGGTTGGTTCTGGTCGGATTTTTTGCACCTGAGAGTTGTTTTTATCGTTCGTTGTTAGGCCACGGGTCAGGAGATACCTCTGGTAATCAGAAGCTGCACCAAGATTATCAACCTTTATGGTAATTATGATGATGATGATGATGATGATGATGATGATGATGATGGTGGTGGTGATGATGGTGGTGGTGATGATGATGATGATGGTGGTGGTGATGATGATGATGATGATGATGGTGGTGATGATGATGATGTTGTTGTCAAATGTGATGGTGATGGTAGTGATGGCAATTGCCACAACTATTATAGAACAGGCATGCTTTTAGATCACCCGTGTATGATGCAAAGTGCTCGTTTGGCTGAAGAGTTTGTTTGTTTATTTGTTTGCATAGCTTGATTTTCCTGTATAAAGTGAATACTCCAATAAGTACTTAATGCAGGTATGCATCATCAAGGTGTGTTCAGAATACCTGGCCTGCAGCACGAAATCAATGAATACAAGAACATGTTCGAGAGAGGTAAAGATCCTCTCTGAAATTCTCTCTGAAATTCTCGTCCTCTTAATCGTCTGGCATCGTCTGCCAAAAAATTTCGTTTGACCACAAGATTAAGTTGACTTGTGAAAGTTGACTTTACGTACTGCATTAGGAACGTCGTTGGTGGTCTTTTGTTTTAACCTATTCGGTAGCAAAAGGGGTTTGAGTCGGGTTTCGACGAGAGACTCGTCGTGGCCGTGACGTGCGGATACTTTGTCGTGTCCCTTGACGTGGCTTAATAGAATGATAATATTAGTATTAATAATAATAATAATATTAATAATGGTAATAATAGTAATAACATTAATAATAGGAATGACAGTCAATTTATTACCCGAAGATGGATATACTACTTGTAACTGAGACTTAATAAAATAATAATAATAGTATCAATAATAATAACAATAATAATAATAATAATAGAATAATGATGATGATGATGACAATAACAGTAATGGCTATGACGACACTAATGTCGGATGCTAATTGTGACTTTGCACAAAAGTTGAGGACCTATTTATAGGAGATCAATTTATTTCGAGTAATTTTCTTGACTTTGCCAATTTATGATTCGCGTTTAATTGTTAAATTAACGCTAAACAAAACATAATAATAATAATTATATTAATAATTATATTAATAATAATATTAATAATTATATTAATAATAATAATATTAATAATTATATTAATAATAATAATGTTAATAATTATACTAATAATAATATTATTAATAATTATATTAATAATAATAATATTAATAATTATATTAATAATAATAATCACATAATTATATTTATTTTAGTAAGAGTAACACTTTTACTTTAATTTTAGTACATTATAATACTCTAGCTATTAATACTATGTAATTATTGTGCCTGGGCAGTAATAGCAATGATAATAATGATAATAATAACAATAATAGTATTTATTACTTTTAAAAAAACATTTTCAAAAACGGCCTCCTATCGACTATTCATCCTCCAGGCGAGGAACCGATCCTGGTGAAAGTGGAGACGAGGGACATCAACTCCGTGGCCGGAGTACTGAAACTCTACTTCAGGGAGCTGAGCGAACCACTTTTTCCTCTCCAACTCTTCGACGAACTCGTGGCTTGCACCAAGTACAACACGGAAGGTGAGGTGAATCTGGGGAACTCGTGCAGGGGGAAGAGGGCCATATTCTCTCCCCCTGTTTTCTATTAACTATTATTAATTAGCTTTTATTACTACTACCAATAATATAAATAACTGTATTACTAATAACAGTAAAAATAATTATATAATAATAATAATGATGATGATGATAACAACTGATCAGTCACTTCTCAGCTCTCGTGCAGGGGAAGAGGGCCATATTCTCTCCCCCTGTTTTCTATTAACCATTTAACTTTTATTACTACTACCAATAATATAAATAAATAGGTGAATCTGGGGAACTCGTGCTGGAAGGCCACCAAGCCATTACTTCATTCATTGACTTAGAAATGCTAAACTTGCCACTTTTATAAACATTTTATTTTACATTTTTTATTAATTAAAATGTAATTTTATGTAATTTTTAAAATTTATAAAAAACGAGGTTCCTCCCGAAGAGGAGGGCCATATCCCCCTCCCCTGTTTTCTATTAGCCGATTAGCTTTTATTACTACTACCAATAATATAAATAACTATATTACTAATAATATAGTAAAAATAATGATATAATAATGATAATAATAATAATAATAATAATAATAATAATGGTGATGATGATGATAACAACTGATCAGTAACTTCTCAGCTCTCTTTTATAAGTTGCTTTCGGAGATGGCCGTTAACGATTGCTAACGATTTATTATAATGAACGTTGATGAATCATCGTTAATTATAATGTAAGTTCCATCAATCTCAAATCCAAACTGAAGTACATCCCTCAAGTAGTACATCCTCTATAATTCTTCCTTATACTTTTCCAGATCCAGACGAGCTGAAGAAATGCCTGGAGAGGCTTCAAGAGCTGCTCCTGCCTCTGCCGAGGATGATCCTCGTCGTCATCAGATACCTGTTTGCCTTCCTGAACCAGTCCGTTGTTGATGTTTTTCTGCTCGGAATTCGAATGTCGACTCCTGATAATGAATTATAAATTTTACCTTGTATTATTTGCTCTTATTTTATATTATTATTATTTATTGATGTTATTATTATTATTATTTATTATTGTTATTATTATTATTTATTATTGTTATTATTATTTATTATTGTTATTTTTATTATTACTATTATTATTATTTATTATTGTTATTATTATTATTATTATTATTGTTTTAATGGCGGTAATATAAGATAATCGTTATTATCATCATTGTTGTTTCTGAAGCATAAGACCATATCAGGCTGAAATGTTATGTTTGGCGTACTCGTTGACCTCTTGTGATTGTGGTTGACATTTCTGACAGACGTCGTGACGAATCGCAATGTAATGCGACGTGTTTATAATTGATATATGCACATCGTTATATTTATTATTAATAATATACACATACCATTATATTTATTATTAATAATATACGCATACCATTAAGTTTATTATTAATAATATACACATACCATTAAGTTTATTATTAATATACAGTAATTGCTGCAGTAGAATTTAGGGAAATTGGTCCGACATTGCAATTCTTCTCTGATGGAAACGTTCCCATCGTCGGCAATCACCTCTTCTTCCTCTTCGACAGCTTATCCGAGTACAGCGACGAGAACATGATGGACGCGCACAACCTGTCCGTCTGCTTCGGGCCGACCCTGATCCCTGTGCCCCCCGACCACGACCCCGTGAACCACCAGAACCAAATCAACGAACTGGTCAGGATCCTCATCGTCTACCAGGAGAAGATCTTCCCAAACGACGGAGGAGCCGTCTACGAAAAGTTCATCATCGACGAAGAGAAGTCGGTTTTCCCTTCGAATCCCCTTTTTATCTTTTTTTTTCTTTTCCCTCGTCGGAAATCCTTCGTTTCCTGAGCTTACGATTGTCGTTCGGGACGTTCATTGAGTTTGAATTGTTCGAGTTGTTGCTGGTGTTGTTGTTGTTGTTTTGTATGTTTTGAATGACCTCGTTGACCTCGGTAAATCAAAAGTTTACTTGACGTGACGAGAGCCAAGTAAAGTTGCCGATTCATAATAATAACGACGTGCAGTTGAACGTGCAACCGATGTTTTCTGTTTCACATTCTGTCTTTATTTTTGAATGTGAAACGCATTACAAGTTAATGACTGTTGTTGTTGTTGTTGTTGCTGATGCTGTTGTTGTTGCTGATGTTGTTGTTGCTGCTGCTGTTGTTGTTGTTGCTGCCGTTGATGTTGTAAGACACGGTTCCATGATATTCTTCAGTAATTGGTTAACGAATAACCGACCTTTCAGTGACCTCGAAGAATCCGTGGACAACCTTTTGGAAGGTGCAGGTGGCGAGAACAGCGAAGATGGTGATGATGTTTTATCTTTTCTTAGCACGCCAGTATAATATAAAATATAATTATTCACGATTTGAAAATAATTTCTTCGATTATAAAATATCCTGATGCTGGTAAAATATATTAAAGAAAAAAAAATCACAAATGTAATGTAAACATGAAATTCAACATAGAGACAATACAATAATAATGACAATGAATGCGCACGAAATGTGAATTTCAAGATCCGTTATGCGAATTGCCCGCAGACGTGGAATGCTACCTGGAAGCAGTGGCACTGCACGACTTTCAGGGTCGTTCTGACCAGCACGAGGTCACCATGAAGAAGGGCGACGCCCTGAAGCTCTTCAAGAAGATTTCGTCCGACTGGTGGGAGGGTGCGACCAACGAACAGGCCGGTCTCATCCCGCACAAACTCATCGCCGTCAGCAACAGGAGGTCGGCGCTCGATTGCGGTTTTATTATTTTCGTGTTGTTTTTGTTTTGTGACGTGTGGCCTTCGATCGAGATGTTTGCAACAAACGAATGATTGATTGAATGAATGAATGAACGATTTAGATGTGATGAATGATGATGATGATGATATTTCATTTTGTAAATGCCATCCTCGGTCGTGTCGTGACGACTTTTAACACCACTGCAGACGAATGATCGGCAGCGTCGACGGGGAGGACAAGCTCTTCGTCTCGACCGAGTCCCTTCCCTCCAGGTCGGCCTCCGTGACCGCCGCAATTCACCCCGGTTCCGTCTCGGGCGTGGACAACTTCGATCGCTCCATCTCGCAGCCCAACATCTGCGAGAGTCCGAAGAGAGGTCGGATTGGCAAAGCTCCCGAGGACAAGGTCGATTCCGCTCTGTCCTCCGTCTCCACGATCACGTTTTCGGAGTCCTCCTTCTCGAATCTGTCCGACGAACACAGAGCTTCCTCGGATTGTCCGAGGAAGGATTCTGCCGGCAGCTGCAAAGAAGATCCCAAGGAGACCAAAAGGGCTTCCGGTCGCGACGCCGCCTGCAAGGGCTGCGACTGCAGAAGGTCGGGCACTCTGGACAGGAAGGCAGAAAACTTTTCTCCTCTGATACCCGTACTGGAGATAATCGAGCCGACCGAGGTGGTGCTCCAGGCGAAGAACGTTCCGCCTCGCTGCTCCGCCACCGTGACGCCTGCCGAGAATGCGGAAACCGTGACGGTCGTGGTGTCGACTACGAGCGCTTCCAGTGGCAGCGACAAGGAATCTCCCTGCTTCAACAACAGCACCTCGTCTTTTTCTGACAAGGACGATCGCACGACCTCGTCCTTCAAAGGGAACCCAGAGAAAGGGACGCTCGAATCGTTCGACTCGAAAGGCACCCGAGAGTCCGGCAGTGCCGGGTCGCCGAACGTGTTCCCCGAAACTCCCTCGCTGAGCATCACGATCGACGAGGGGCCCGAAAGATCCCCGAGCAGGCTCGCATGCGGAGGATTGCAGAACGACGGTTACTTTTCTTTCTCGCTGCTGCCTCTGGAAAGCAAACCGCCTCTTCCAAATGCGTCCGCTTCGAGAACCTCCTCCTCTTCGCCGAGCAGGACAAGGGGTGGCCAAGGCTCTCCCGGAGCGTCATCTCGCTCCCCGGGCCCGGAAATCGCCACGACGACGTACTTTGGATTGGAGTCGCTACGTCATACGTCGCTCAGGGAAACGGACATCGTCGAAGCTTCTGCATCCTCGGAAAGTCCCCCCGCCATCGTCCCCCTCCGCGTTTGCGAGGCCACGGTCGTCTCCTCCTCGCCTTCGAGATCGGATGACGTGCTCCGCCTGTCGGAGAGCTTCCCTCCGCCTCCAGAAGAGATGCTGATAGGTTTCCATAAGTCGATGGAAGACCTTTCCGTGCCCCACGTAAGATCCGAACAGAAACCTTCAGAGTCGTGGGCGGAAGAAGTCCCGCCCGAACTGCCCCCTCTTTCCGTGCCCTCGATCTTTGCTTACATGCAGAGCAGGCAGAAGCAAGGAGATCTCCATCACGTTCCGGGGTCGTCTCGGTGCTTTCTCCAGGATCGACCGCCCACTCAGCAGCAGCTCAACACCCAGTACGCGGCGGTCTCCGAGTCCATCGCCTCGGCCTCCCTGAACGGCGGATCTTCTTCCGGGACGTCGTCCGAGCCTCCCCGTTCGTCCGTCAGAACGAGTCGCGACCTCGTCGGAACGAAATCTCTCGACGCTTTCGACGAGCCCGAGAGTCTTTCTTTGAAGAAACTTTCGCAGGCAAAGACTCCGTCAACTCCACAAGTGCCTGGTGGGTTTTTGTTCTTTATTTTTTTTTTCTGCTTTGAAATGTCTAATAATTTGTTTTTCCAGACTGCAGAGAATAGAATTCTTTTTATTGCAGATTTAAAATCTTAAAATAAGAACAATTGTAACTAAATCATCTCGAGTCTTTCCATTCAATTAGGTCTTAGATGTGTTTCAGCATCTTCCTAAGTCACTGATGATCCGATGTCCTGACGAGAGGAGATTTAAATATATAAATTGGAATAATTTACTAAAGTCAATGAGATTCTTCTACCTAGGTTCATCACTGCCGGACGCAAGCAGTGCAAGCCTTCTCACGACCTCCGCCGCAAGACCCCAGGGATTGGTGGGCCAAGCGTCGCCGAGGTTGTCAGCTCTTTCTATGAACCTACCCACCCTATCGATCTACACCACGTTGGCACCCAACGTCGCCCCGTCGACCTCTCGGGTCGCCGCGACAACGACGACGTCGTCTCCGACTCGTCCGTCTCCTTCGGCGTCCGCCTCCTCGTGCTCACCGAAACCGCTTTTTGCTAATTTGTCAGATCATCCGGCCTTCAAGCAGCCCAAAGGCAACCCGGTTCAAACTCCCCCCACGGACGATGCATCATCACCTACCACAGCTACGTCTGATAAGATCAGAAACCGACCTCCGCCTCCCGTCCTCAAGAAGCCCGGGGCGAAGATTTAGCCGCCTTTTCTAGGAGACCTCGAAGACTTTGTGCCGCACCGAGGAGAGGAGGAGAAGAATCTAAATTAATTACGATTTATAATTCTTTTGATTGCTGCCATCGTTGTAGACAAGTCGCTCTGTGAAGAGTTTGTTCCTCGCAAACTGTTTTCCTCGTCAAATCGGTTCAGAGTCCCGTCTCACTTTTTGTTGCTGCTGCTGCTGTTGCTGCCCTGCTGTCCGAGCATTCGATTGATTTTTTTTTTCTTGCATTTTTGGCTTTTCCAATGCATTTGTAATTTTGATAATCGTTTCCTGTTAGGCAGAACTTATCTGGGAACGTCGGATTTCTGTCCGTCGGGTTTCCCGTCGAGTTTGTGACGGTACTTGCGAGGCGGAGGTCCAGGCCAGAACCGACATGGATTCGTCTTGTTGTGAAAATCTATGTCGGCATCGTTTTGATCTGCCTCCCGTGTCGACGCCTGGGTTGTGTTTGCAGACAGTACTTGTTTTCGTTGCTACTTCAATTTCCAAGGAGCACTTTTGATCAAAGCTGCCAAAGAATGATTAGGATTTGGATTTAGAACAAGCCTGAAGTACCTTGGATTGAATCAGTATTGAATCAAAAGTTGGAAAGCTGCTGTGTGTGTTCATAACATTCGCCGTTTCTCCGAAGGGATGGCATTGCGGCTTTCCGACCTTCGTCCCGGAGGGTGGCAAAGTCGGCCGCGGGATTCTGCTTCTCTTAGATCGAGACTTGTTTTCTGAACAGCTGAATGATTTTCATCGAGTCGTTTTGATATTTCATAAGTTTTTCGGTCGACTTTGGAAGGGGCAGCCTGATTTCGCGGAGTCGCATTTTCGTGAGGTTCGTTGGCGTCGTGCAGTGGAGCTTTTGGAGACCTTTTTTTTTGTTTCCATTCAAACTCAAAATCTCCTTTTGTTCTTGGATTCTTTTTGGTTTTAGTTCGAATCGGTTTTTAAATCGTCTTTAAAATTCAATTTGCATGATCTCCACGTTTCCGATCGACGGAGCTCCGCCCTGTTGCGTCAGCAGCTCAACCCTCAAGTGCCCGATTTTTATCATTCTAGAGATGCTTTCGCCTGCTGATTTGTTTGACAACCAGACGGACGGGGAGGTTTACTTTTCGATTGACCGCCTCTGAAAGGAGGCTCCAGTCAAGGATCTATTCTGGTAATTTCCCAGTAGTTGTACTTTTAATGACACCATCTGCTTCAGCATCAGGCAGTCATTTTAATCATTGGTTTTTGTAATTTTTTTTTTATAAATTTTTTATTATTATTGTTTGTTATCACTAAGAAGGTAACATAATAAACTCGGGTGAAGTCGTTTAGGCAGGCTTTTCGTGGCATTATTTCAACCGAGCCCCGGGATGATTGCAATCGAAGCAATAAAGACCCAAATGAGAAGCACAAGCACTTTTATTTCATTGTTTCATTTTAACCACGAAAATAAACTTCGATGGCGAACGCAACGAGCCTTCTTGTGGTTTGTCGGAATATAAAAAACCGGCAGCTGAGGCTGTGGAAATTTGACTGAGCGAAGGGAAAAGGTGAGTGAGCGACTGACTAGCGAGCTCTATCTTCCGGCTTTCCGTGACAGCGGTATGTGGTGCTGTTTGGGGAATGGCCCATCTAGAGCCACAAATTCGAATTTCGACGGTGGCGCGCGTCCGGAGATCTGCTTATTTTGCGGAGGGTTTTTCGAATTTGCTGAAAAGATAGAAAAGAATACGTGTAAGCTCACCGGAAAATAAGAAATAGTGTACGACTTGAAATAGAAACATCGATAAAATTTGGTCGAGAAATTAATAAAACAGGAGTGAACACAAGTTCGAACTGAAGTTTGTAATAACCACGGAATGGCTGCTTTAAAAAAAAATAAACTGTGGAAAATAGAACCTTATGAAGTGCACTTAATTTTGAGCGTCTAAATCATTTCACGACGATTTCTCATATTTTTTTTTCTAAGAGCGCCAATCGGTCCAGACGTGTTTTCGTTCTGATCGTTCGGAGGGACGCTCGCTTGTATAGTGGTTTTGGATGAAGTAATTTGTTCCGATTGAGTTAACTATGAATTAAATGAAGCGGAAAGGCCGGAAAGGAACGCCTGAATCTGGTCTTCCAATCTATATCCCGAATTATTCGATGGAATATTGGAAGGGTTAGATACAAGTTTATGCTCATTCCTCTGCACGTTATCCCTGGTGTCTTGAATGACATCTAGTTTCGAGATGTTTCTTGGGGCGGCTAAATTAGTTAAATGATGAAGAGATGGCTCTATGCCTGGGTTTTGTAAAAGTTTCAACAGTGCAATTTGCTGCTCCAAAAGATTTTGTTGCTGTGCAAAATAAACTTGTTGAGTTTGTTGATCTTGTGGATTGGAGGTTAAAGAATTCAGGGAAGGATATTGATATTGACATTCAGAATTTTTATTGCTGATGAATGTCTGAGGTGGATGGGGCTGATAATATTTTGGAAGCTCAAATCTATCTTGCATTGAATGACTGTCTGCTTTTACCTTTTCGATGTGGTTTGCCAAAGTGTGCAATAAATTTTCAGATGGAGCTTTTATGGGCTGGAATAAAGATTCCTGACCCTGCAAAGACGACGTCGGCTGAAAGGGTGACCGGTGCAAAGCAAGTTGAGCGTCGGCCACTTTGTAACTAGAAGGAAGAGAAATACCTTGTTGACTCTTTTGAAGGTAATTAATATTTGTTAAAATATCATACAAGGTGTTTTGAATGTTTGGAGGACTTGAAGCTAAATATGATTTGTTGAAAGCAGAAAAATCAGGGAAGTTTCTTCCTCCAACACCTGGATCAACAAAGTGAGAAGGAGAATTCTGCAGTCGAGTGTCAGGTAATTTTTGATGAGAATCAAATGATTTTTGGCTAGCAATGATTTCTTTTATTCTTTGAAGCTGGAGAGGTACGTCGCAGAGTTGTCCGGGGTCTCGTTCCAGCGGCTGAAATGGCGGCTTCAAAATTTGGTAAGTTCTGGGATGTTCGTTTTGGTGAGATTGATATTTCAAAAATTCTGCGACCTGTTGTTCGATGAATTTTACTTCTTGCTGACGTTGTTGAAAATATTGCTGTTGACGTAGCAGTTGGGTGAGTTGTATTATTTGTTGTCTTTTGTTGAGCAATTGTTGCAATTGATTCACCAAACCCTCCGGGAGAGAGTCGGCAGTCAGAAGGGAGCCGTCGTATTGCATCCGCTCGTTCCTCAGTTGCTGTTGCAACGACTGCAAGTAAGCGAGTTGTTCGGCCCTTTTGCTGTAAGCAATTTCCCAAGGCGACTTCGGGGGCTTGATGCCCTGGCAAACGGAATCGCCGGCGTTGAAGTGTTTGTCGATGCTGTTGTAGTTCTCGTCTTCTGAGCTGAAGGAATGCTGCTGCATGCTTTTCAGGTCGACGTCGCTCGTCTGCAGGGGCATGGCAATGGAATCGTTGTCTTCCACGGCCCCCAGCGAAAGTACTGGCGACGCATCTGCCGTCATTTTCATTGCCACATTGTCGCAGATGGTGGCATCCTTAGAATCGGTTTCGTCCTTAGAATAGGTTTCGGTGATGACCGAATTGGACAGCGTCGAAGAATTTGTGTCACTGGGAGAGAATTCTTTCTGATTATATTGATTTTTGTCTCTTCTGTAAAAAGAGCTGAAGTAGATCGATTCCAGTGACATCCTCGGAGGGGGACGACCGTGTCTGACGTACCATCTGTGGAGTTCGTAGCGCTCTCTGGCTTGCCTCCTTCTCGTGGCTTCTCTTTCAGTCTTCTGCCTGGGTGAAGTATTGTAAAGCATCTTATCTAAATTTGCATTATTTTAGATAAATTATTAATATAATAGGTTACGTAAAAAATTAATTTTGATTTAATATCTTAAATCGAGGCTGAGAATAAAAAAAAAATCTGTTCTGAGCGGATGCAACAATCAACGCTGTTGTTACAAAGTCAATGCTGTCATCGACTGATAAGTTCAAGGTCTATTTATTTTTGGCATGTTTGTTGACATTATTTGAATTCTATTTATGTCATAACCACCACCATCATCATCAGCATTGTCGTAATTTATCATTATGTTGAAATGCTGTCCTTACCTGACCAATGTCTGTTGGAAGTGGTCGTCTGTCGCCGGCGAGACGCTTTTCGCGTCTTCCATCATTACCATGGCAACTCCATCCGGCTCGTCATCGTACTTGCACTCGAAAAGTGACTCCTGGATTTGGAAAAGTAAATTAAAAAGTAAGCGAAGCCGGAGCGAAAACATTTACTAATATTGGAATCTTCACGGAGTGTGATGATGTCTATGATGGCTGGGCTGCGGTTCGATGAGTCATGAGATCAACTACGCTATGAGTCTACACATACCGTGGCCCAGTCATGAACGGCTCCTAGAGAAAGTACGGGTGCGAGTGTATCAATAACAGCCGGGGGCGAGTGCCCGTCTGGTGTTATTGCTGGAAAATCCATTCATTAATTCTAATAAAAGCTCGCATAGCTCCTTAATGGTGTGGCTAAACCAGACCGTCATTAGCGTGATTGAGACATAATTATTAATCATTTCTGGATGACCCCTAATCGATAAAAAAAGACTCGGATGTGACCCCTAATCGATAAAAACAAATGACATTATGGATGTTAATTAGATTATGCCATCCACTCATCTTTTGTGAACAGACGAGAGCTTGCTTCCCAGAATAGGACTAGGGACGAGGGGTTCATGATTTGCCCCATTTATTTACATCGTGGAACCCAATTGAGCGAAGAAGCCAGAGTTGGGAAGGCAAACATTTGAGCACAAAATATCAATTCAGCTACCTTGGAGAATCAAACTATTGAAAATATGAATGACTCCAATTGTTTAAAAAGTAGGATAATAGAAAACAGCGGGAATCTAATGCTCTTTCAGTTCTCCACCCAACCCCCTCTAAGTTTGTAACTGTCGAGGTGGTCCGAAAGTTGTGGTGGTGCTAGCGCGATGTCAAGTTTCTCTCTACCACAGAATGCATCAATCCGCTAAAATATCGAAAAGTACCGGTTTTATCGAGCGATAAGTTGAATCTAGCAACACCCTGCACTGCTTAAGCATCGACGAATTATGGTCAATTAGGTAGTAAATTTAATAATCAAGGAAGGAACTGAGGATCAAAAGGGGATCTTAAAGTTGTTACGAAGCAATGCAAGTCAATAACTTGAAACCGAAGCACAACATAACACGGACTCTTGAGAATATGAACAACTCTCTCTCTCCCCCACTCACTTTAAAAAGATTTTAAAGATATGAAGCTAATCTCAGGCAAAGCTTTAAAAATGCGACTTGAACTCAGACGAGCAGACACTCGATTCATCGACCAACGTTTCGAAAAGATGGACTGAAGGAATACGGACAAAGGGACAGATCGATAGCGACGTTCCAGACGAGCAGAACTCACTCACGGCAACTCAGTGCTCCCTGGAGAGACTCCAATCCATCAGTCCGATGGACAAAGGTGGAATTCAATGGTGATATGATAGGTCGTCGATTCACTCGGTGATATAGTAGTATGTTTTAAAATTGTAGAGATGTTTCTTATAAATGTGGGATTGAGCACAATCCCTGTGATTTTGAAGACTAAACAATTGAAAAGAAGTAGACCGGTAATTGGGGTCCGGGGTCGGACCCTAGAATCAAGATGCCCCCTCTCCTCGAGTGTCGAGGAAAGTTCGAAATAACAAATACGTTATAACAATAGACACTCGAAGCGAAGAAAACGAGGAAGTTGTTTGAGAGAAGCTGATGCCAAAAATAAGACTCGGATGTGAACATCGTGCGCGTGTGCTGATAAAATAAAAAACGAATTAATTGTGGAGTTATTAAATCCTACGGGTAAAAATTGAATATTCAGACATTAATTAAAAGAATTTTAAAAAATTCTAAAAAAATGGCGATTATTCCGTTGATACTGTAACTTAAAAATGCATAATAAGCTGCTTCTTGGTTGGGGGGATAAGACCTAAATCCAGACGCAAATCAATCTACAAAGTGCCACTAGGGTGGTGTCAACAAGAACGACAACGCCGACGATGATCGTGATGATGATGCCAACGAATACGGAGATGACGACGACTATGCTTTGGTACCACCGGCTGTTTCACTCGGCCCAGCATAAGTGATGACTAAGTTCATCATGTGGAATGATGAATAGTTGAAAGAGAATGAGTGAATAAATTATTATGGTTAGATTAATAAGTTGATCCTACTCCCGTCGTCTGCTCAAAAAAGGTTGCTACGGCAACGGGCACTACTCACATTCGGCTTGTGATGTCGTGGGTGGTAGGAAGTGCTTTTGCTAAGGCCTTTCCTTCTTTCTTCTGCGTCACGTTTAATTCAAATTGATAACTCTGGTCAACGTTTTATCATTGTCACTGAGTGTTATAATTAATACCATCAACCATTATTGTTATTATTATTATTATTATTATTATTATTATTATTATATTATTATTATTATCTTCGTCATCATCTTCAAACGTCGGGCGATTTCAATCTGTTATTTCAAGAAGCCAAAGGACTCGACCATACACCACGGCGTGACGTGGTTCACAAAAGTCCGTAGGACGTGTCCTGCTGATTGGTCGGTTGGTTGGTTGATATCCCGTCGTATAAGGCACGTGTTTCATTGTTCGTCGCCATGGTTACCGACTTAGACAGAGTAATGCATCTAACTTTGTGATATCACAATAAAATCGAGACAGTATGATAATAATAATAATAGTAAAATAATAATAATAATAACAAAAATAACAATAATAGTAATAATAATAATAATATAAAATAATGGTTATTATCATCATTATTATTATTGTTATTATTATTATTTATCGATCAGACCATTAATGAAGCCGTCGATTATTTATTAAATTGGCTATTTTTATCAAGTCGTCCTTGAACGTCGTCGACAATCAAAGTATTGAATCAGACGTTCGTTCGGTCAGAATAAGGAATTGTTTATTTATAATAATAACAATAATAATAATAATAACAACAATAATAATAATAATAATGATAATAATAATAATGATAATAATAATAATGATAATAATAATAATGATAATAATAATAATAATGATAATAATAATAATGATAATAATAATAATGATAATAATAATATTAATTGTATTTATTAAACATTTTCATAAATTAAATAGCTTGTAATAATCCTCTAATTCAATCTAAATGATATTCGTCGACGAAGACCGCCTTCCCGGAAGTTATTTTCATACCTACCATCGTGTGACATTGTGTCCAGAAAATTAATGGCTCATTTGCATAATTAATTCACAGAATTGCGGAATGTCAAGGCCATCCATTAGTTTCGACTCGTTTATTGGAGCATGCAAGACAGCTTAGTGGTAAATAATGTCTTCGGGGAAGGTTATTAAGATTGCCTGGCGGCATAATCACGCATAATTATAATAGAATTAGTACATGCCTAATTAGTTTGTCGATATTTAATATTAATGTGGACATTAACTTAATCCAACCGGATGAGTAAATGTTACAACTTTGTCACAAAGCTTGTATCTAAGTATAATTTGAGCTCTAAAGTCTCATAAGTAGGTCGGGAGGACAGAGAGAAAGTTGCAAAAATTGTCAGGCTCAAGGAGCGTTATTCAAAGATGCAGTCATGTTGAGGATTTCCAGATTTCCTGGCAGAAGTCAACTTATGGAAGCAAATGTTGTCAAGATTTCGTAGATGGAGAGATATGGTCTGGAAAGGGTTATGGTTAGCGGTAGACCAGGCATGAGTCAATTGGTTTTTGCCCATCATTTGGCAAACTTCGCTTAACAAAGACAAAGAACGTAACTCCATCATTTTTAGCCCCAAATAAGAAGGAGGAATTCTCGGTCAGGATTTTGGAAACAAAGGCAGCTTAGAAACAAAGCAGGTGTTTTGCACAACATGTTATTTATGTTGTTCGTCTTATCATACCTGGATGCAGGGGGCACTGTTACCTTTGCTATTGCTAGTTGTGCCGCTGCTAATGATGATGATGTTGATGGTGTTGATGAAGACGAAGCCGAGCATTATCATTATTGTGATTGTTCTCGTTAGTTCTTTTCACGTCGTGGTCTCGAGTGTTACTTGGGCTATCTTCAGCGACAAGTTACGTCCTCAAAAATTCTTTGAAGGGGATGAGTTTGAATTACTGCAGACCTATTGTTGTTGTTGTCAACAACCACATGACAAGTTCAAGATTTATGGAGTACTGAGCAAAAGGTCAGATAAGGTCGTAATGATAAATGACAACATGTCAATGTAACAGTAAATAACTTCTAAATCCTCTACGGGCGAACGTATGTATCGGTATAAATCAGAAACGAATGTTAGGCTTGTGACAGCCTAAAGCCAGCTCGAGGGAAGGACCTTATGACACCCAACTCCAAATCTATACCTGACCTTAACCCCATATCCTAACCTTAGAAATCCGTGGAGTTTTGGCAAAAATATGCTCCCCTTGAGTTGGCCTTTGTCTGCCATTTCTCCAGGTGCTAATCGACAATTTCAATGAAACATTCAGTCACACGAACACCCACCTCATTGGATTCATCTTTGGTCACGACTTGAAAGCGTCCAGTCTCGAATCCTTCGCTCAGCTGCTGCCAGAAGCTCTCCTCTGTGCTGACGTCGTACAGAGGCTCACCGGCTTGTATGAGGGACACGACATCGTCCAAAGACAGCGAATCATCAAGGCGAGAACCTCCGAGAATGCCAACTTCGGGCAATACTTGAGCACCAGTCGGGACGCTGGGATGGAAGTCGTAATTGGAATGCCGCCTATGGGTCACAGCCTCGGAACTCGTCTGCGTCGAAGCAGACACTAGGGACGAGAGAGCCATGGTGGACTGAGAATGGTGGAAATGAGAGGAAGACGATAATGCTGTTCCAGTGAGGGAAGGTTTCAATGCCGGGACAGCGTCTTGTGACAAGTTCAGGTTGGAAGTAGATTGCTCCAGTTCTAATAGCATCTGTGCTTCCTGGTTTTCGACCACTGCTATGGAATTGTGCCTCTGATTCCTTCCTGCAAGCGTGGGACCGGGTTCTCCATGGTTGTTCAGCTTGGTGCGGCTAGCCACATGGCTAAGTTTGGCCAGACCATTGCTTTTGTCGTTGATGGTGTTCTTCTTATTTTTCGAACCGTTGGAAGTTGCAGCCCCGGGACCGCTGTTGATACTGCCGACGCCACAACAGGTGGTTCCCGTCAACTGTTCCAGTCTCTCCCGGAGGTCGTCGAAGTTGATGACGTCGGTGGTTCCGTTGACTTTGATCTTCCTCTGCATCATGGCGATGCTTCCAAGATCTGATTGTCTGCGACGATTGAGCATGATCTTTTGTTTGTCGTGAAAGGTCATCGGTTTCTGTTGCTGCTGTTGTTGCTGGGACTGATGCTGTGATCTTATCTGGTTGAGCGGAACACTCGCCTTTACCATTTGAGGTTGTTGTTCCGTCATCGACTCGGATGGAACGGCCACAGAATCCGACAGTATGCTGGACACGGTCTCCTCGGGTCGAGGATCCTCTACGATGGTTGCACAATGTTGAATAGATGTTTGATGTTTGTCCTCTCCAGAAAACAAAGTCCCCCTTCCCAAAGGACCCGAGAAGGTAGCACACGAAGCTTCATTCGGACGTACTTCGATGCCAGGACCGGTTTGGCCCGAGAGATTTCTCAACGATTCTTCCAATTGTTTTGTCGACTCTGGTGGATGGGATTCTGACAGTCGGGAGAGGCAGTAGCGCCTGAGGTTTTCTTTGGCAGCCGTCAAACCGACATTGTACTTTTCGTATAACCTGGCACTCCTTGGACTAGGGACGGATCGGTCGCGAATCTGATTGAGCCTCGAGTCGTTTATTTCGAAAGGGAAGAGGCATTGACTGACGGTTCTTCTGGGATTATCCGAGAGCAGGTTGATGGGTATTATCTGCGCAGGAGAGACTTGAATGAGCGGTATCTGTGGCTGGCAGTAGAAGATGGGCTGCACGACGTAAGGCTCGTCGTTCGGCCCTCTGCGCATTTCCTCGGTTCTCAGAAGAGACTCGAAAGGCTGGACCACCGAGCTGATCTTCCTGGAACGCTCCGAATGTTTCACTCTGCCTCTCGATTCGTCGAGAGAGGAGGATTTCTTGTACTCCAAGATGTCGTCGATTCGTCGAGGACGTGCAGACGTTCCGTCGTTCTCGCCACTCGCGACGTCCTTCCGTTCGGACGATTCCACCCGACAATCGTCGGTCTTCACCTCGTCCACGGATTCTCTGCGCTTTTCCTGGACCGAAGTCACCACGAATCGACTGCGCTTCTTCTTTGCATCGACGGCTTTGTCCGAGGCGACGCTCGACTTGTCGGAGGCTCGGCTTTTCGCGGCCGCGATTTCTTCGCTGCTAAAGGAAACCGTGCCGTCGTGGCGTTTCTTGATCGATTTCTTCTTCGATATCATGGAGGGAGGACCGTTGTCCCAGTACGTGGATATTAATTTTGCACTGGAGTTCAGTCAAAACTGATGGAGAACCTGCCTCTGATTTGTTGTTTACGATCTCCTGTTTTTTATCATTTTTTTTCTCTAAACGTTTGTTTATCGGAAACTCTAGATATTCTGATCAGACGTTCTGTTTTAAAATATTTGTTGGGTTGTTTTTGTCTTCACTTAGAAATTGAACTCAATGACTCCCAAGAGAATGGATCTTTGATGACGTCGGACCGAGAGGAATTCGACGTATTTAGGATTTAAAATGTCAGGACAGATCGATTGCTCGGCTTAAAAGGTGAGTGGCCTGAGAAATATTTACCCAATCTTCTGGGCGGTTGGGCTGACCCTGCGATAAAAAAAATTTACCATTTACTCGTCGCCTATGACGTGTCGTTGCTAGGGACGCGCCACGGTTGATTGTTTATTTTCTCCAAAGCCAGAGGGCATTTTGATGCTCCGTTGCAACGCATTGATTATTCTAGCCTTCAATGTTTCTAAGACGGGAGATGAATTTTTGGCTACATGGTACGATTCTATAAAACCTTTGCACTGCCAAATCTCTAAGAGGCTTAGCGATCGTCAGACGATAAAGGATAATAACAATGTTAATAATAGCAACAACAATAATAATAATAATAATTTCATCATTATTCATTATAAATGGCTTCGAACCATAATGAAGAAAGTTCTCCTCAATGTCGTACATCGACACAAAAAATGACCTGGTATTTCGAGCAAAAAACCTCAAGAAGTAGGAATGATTTTCCATCTCGAGAGATGAAGTGCATTTCAAACATTCACTCCCCCTGGGAGAGGGAGGGGGGCAAGAACGCGGATTGGCACGCTAGGAAGGTCGTTAGTGTTTACGAATAAAGACTAAAAGGATAGAGATGGTGTGACAGGTGAGAGTGCCAGGTGACGGTGATTTTCGTGGAGCTTATTAAGTGTCATTAACTGCTAAGAACGCCGATTTAAAAGATCACGGAATCATTTTTAGGATGGGGAGAGAAAATTTGCACCTGGATGAATCCTGGTAATGAAATCTCCATTAAATTCAGGAGTTCCAACATTTATTTATCTAAATGTCAGGCCAAAAGTTAAGAGACATTTTGCCACATTCGGTGCTTTTATGAGCGGATCACTCAAAGTGTCTTCGTTTATAAAAAAAAAATAAAATCTGTTCATTAAAACTCCTGCTAATCCGACGAACGTGCCGCTTCAATGGTTCTCACTTAATTTAAAAGTCTTAAGAAACTGAGATTGAAACCTACTAATGAATAAGTCAACCACTAACGAACCGACCTCTGTCAATCACACCATAGTGGATTGCGGTTGCTACCAAAAATTATTTCTGGAGGCCTAATACGTTGAGCTATTTGGCAAACATTATCAGTGCAATCCATACTCAAATTGGTGGTGAAAGTTTAGCAATCTTTGTTGACAGGCCTAAAAATAGGCGACATTTGTTTTTGGTCCTCGTTATTGTCAAAAGTTGCAAGATTTTGTAAATTATTTTCTATTTGCTGACGTTTGAATCATTTGATTTCATTTCAAAAGAATGGAAAATTCTCAGACGGGGAGTTAAAAAAAAAGGTAAACAAGAACGTGAGTCACGTACGAAAATAAAAAGAAATCTTGGACAGGTCGAAATTAAGCCGAGAGAAATTCAGTTGAAAATAGTAATTTGAATGAATTACAATGAATTGTTTTGCTTATAAATAAAAAGGATTTCCATCTCATTATTGTGGAATCAATGATTTTGAATTGGCAGAGAATTAAAGTGTTACACGATGAGGTAGAGTGACTGGAATATTAACAAAAAAAAAGAAACATATATAAATCATAAAAATGACAGATTGGTACTCTTTGAGTAACACTTTCAATTCAAAATTTTCTTCCACGAGAAAGTAAGAAATCAAGCAAACACTAATTAGATTCATCAACCAAACGTGGAAGAGAAGATGAAACAATAACAACAATAACAACAACAACAACAACAACAACAACAACAACTGAAACTCACTTCTAACTTTCGCTTTAAAATCTTCAAAACAAATTCAACAAGACATCGACAATTCTTTAAAAAAAAGTCAAAGGTTTTTTTTCTGTTTTTCAGATTAAAATTTGTCCGGGTTTAAACTTTATCGATACGAGTTTCAGAATCGCTTTCAAAATTTCAAACATTTCTGCTTCCTTTTGATTCTCTCGGAACCATGGCAGACGATATTTAGGCGAAAGGTCTCCAATTATCGCTCCCTTTCGATCGTCAATTCGACTCGATTCTCACTTAAAAGTCATTTGAAAGCCAAAGTGCGACAGTTATAAGCATTTATAAGCAGTTACAAGCATTCACTTTGCGAGCGGCCAATTCTCAGCCTCGTTATTGTCGCTCCTAGCAGCGCCGTTCGAAGCTAGCGCCTGCAATTAGCGCTAAAATTGATCACGTGGCCTCTTATTTCCCCCCACTCCTCTCGCTCATGATCTCACTTTTCAAGTTCACTTTACTCTCCCCTTTGTCGTCATCATTTTCTCTCTCTTTTCCAAGTGTCTCAAGCCTCATGCGATTGAATTAAAACACATGTTGTTGTTATTATTACTGCTCCTGCAGCTAATAATGATAATAATAATAGTAATAATAATAACAATAATAATAATAATATTGTTGCTGCTGTTTGGGACGACATCCCGAGTCTCGCTTGTGGGCCAAAAGTGCTGATTGTAATAGCAGCAATTATACACCAATTACTGTCATCATCACTATTATTATTATTATTATTATACACATTTTTCCTGCTTCTTCTCGGTCTCACAGCCGGTGATGAATGAATGCTGAGCACTACCAGTGCTCTCAGCAATTCATCCAAGAACTTTCCGAAGAATGTGGGCAGTGCCCAGTAAGGAGATCTTCTGAATCTCCGAAGTCTTTGGTCGTCCTGGTATCAACTCTACATACTTTGTAAAGTCTTTTCTTAGCGTTCCGAGCGCTCCTACAATTACCGGAACGACTTTAGACTTCACTTTCCACATCCGGTTGATTTCAATCTCAAGGTCCTTGTATTTGCTAATTTTTTCAGCTTCTTTGAGCGCGATGTTCTTATCATCCGGGACTGAAACATCGATTAGCAGGCAAGTCTTGGATCTCCTGTCATGGATGACAATGTCAGGTCTGTTGGCCAATATTTTCCTGTCCGTGATAATTGCATAGTCCCATAAAATGGTGTAATCTTTTATATTCGTCACACTTTGGGGCGTGTGCTCGTACCATTTCTTTGGAACTTCCCATCCTAGCTCACGGCATACAACCCAGTGGATGTAACTGGCCACCTTATTATGTCGGTGCAAATATTCAGTTGCTGCTAACACAGTGCACCCCGACGTTATGTGGCTTATCGTTTCTTGGGCCTTGCCACAGATCCTGCAATTGCCATCTACCTTCTGCTTCAATATCATGCGTTGATGGTAACGTGTGTTTAGTGTCTGGTCTTGAGCTGCCATGATTAAACTTTCAGTTTCGCCTTTGAGCCCAGCGCTTCTTAACCAAGCACAGCTTGCTTCTTTGTCAACCCAATTCTTTTCTAAGTTACAAAAGAATTGTCCATGCATGGGCTTTTCCCTCAATTCATTTATTCTCTCCTTCTCCATGTTGTCCTTTAACATTTCTTTCACAGATGTTTGAACAGTGGGCAAAGACAGATATTTATTTTTAATTGTCTTTGCTTCCTTAAGGAGAGAATATTTTGCCTTCCCTGCTTCATGCTTTTTGACAAGACTACAGAGCCTGTCTTTGCCCTGTTCAATATAATCACTCAAGTTAACCATGGAACAGCTGTAGGCAGACATCAGTTGGATAAGTCCCCGGCCTCCATTGCGTCTTTTAATGTAGAGTCGACTGACATCTCCTTTTGGGTGATGAAGTCCATGCATCGTCAGCAACTTTCGTGTCTTGCGATCCATTTTGTCGATTTCAGACTTTCTCCAATCAATTATGCCAAAGCTATAGGTGAGCACTGGAATTGCCAAAGCATTAATTGCCGATAACTTGTTCTTGGAATTTAACTCTGACTTGAGAATGAGACGCACCCGACGGTAATACTCTCTGGCTATTTTCTCCTTCATTTCAGGATGTTTAATGTCACCATTCTCATCGATTCCAAGATATTTGTACGCGTCCTCTCCGTTAAGACTCTGAATTGAATTGTGATCGTCAAATGACATGTTTCGGCTTTTGATCTGCTTGCCTCTCTTCATTATAGCTACGGCACACTTGTCTAAACCGAACTCCATGCAAATGTCATCAGTAAACGTTTTGACTGTGGTTAGGGCCTTGTTAAGTTGGGTTTCTGTTTTAGTAAATATTTTTAGATCATCCATGTAAAGTAAATGAGATATTTGTTCTTTTGGTTCTATTTCATATCCTAATTTTAATTTATTTAGCATATTTGATAAGGGTACTAAAGCCAAACAGAAAAGGAGGGGTGAGAGAGAGTCACCTTGGAAGATTCCTCTCTTAATGCTTATTCTATTGGTTTTTATGCAACCTAACTGATGACACAGCATAAGTTCGGTTTTCCATTCTTTCATCGAGCATTCCATGAAACCGGTGATTCTAGCAGGGACTCCATACATCTTCATTGACGCCAAAATCCAAGAATGAGGGACACTATCGAATGCCTTCTTATAATCAATCCATGCCACTGCTAAATTCCTCTTCATTCTTTTGGCAGTGCTTACAATCATCTTGTTTATAAGCAACTGGTCTTTACAACCTCTTGACCCTCGTTGACAGCCTTTCTGTTCTATAGGGAGAATGTTGTTCTTATCAAGGTGTGTGTATAGCCGGTTTGATATTGCAGAGGTCAGCAATTTATATAAGGTGGGAAGACAGGTTATAGGTCGGTAATTTTTGGGATTGTGTTGGTTTGCACCTTTTGAGAGGAGAAAAGTTATACCGGAGGTTAGCCAGGATGGTATATTTTCTGGGTTATTAATCAAATCATTAAAAGCTATTGTAAGTATACTATGGAGAGAGGTAAAACGTTTAATCCAGAAATTTTGTATATTGTCAGGGCCTGGGGATTTCCAATTTGAAGATTTTTTAATAACTTCCTGAATTTCACTTATTTTAAATTCTTTCCATTCTTCTGTAACCACATTCCTAAATGCAATTTCCTCATCTCTTACCCAAGCAGCTTCAGTGTTGTGCACAATTTCATTCTCAAGAATTCCTCTCCAAAATTCTTCAATTTTCTCTACAGAGGGTGGGTCACTAATTGCTTCGTTTCGTTTACATAAATGACGGTAAAACTTCTTTGCATCCTCCTGGAAAAGCTTATTTTGATGGTACCCATCATTTCTTTTACAGTATCTCTTTAACCTTTGGGCAGTAGCCTGCAATTTCATCTTAATGTCTTGCTCCTTCTCTTCTAGGGACTTACTTTCGTCTTTGAAGAGGTGTTTAGCCTTATTGTGAACCCTCTTTGTTGCCACACCCTTTTTTATTTCACTTATAATTGATAAATCCTTCCTGTACTGTTCTACTTTATTGCTGATCCGTACTTTCCATGCAGGTTCTTTCCTTCCAACGGGGCCATCTCGTGGTTTCTGCACTCCAGCTATGACACTGGCTGAGCAATAGATTAAATCATTAATTTCGCTTATATTAAGTTGCCTACCACTTATCATTTTGGATAAGATCTCATTAGCTGCCTTTATCTTTTCTAAGGTATCCTTGCATATTCTTACTTTGTTAAGCTTTGGCCTATTATTGAAATCCAAGTGTTTATTTTCAAGCAATCTACTTTTAATTTGTTGTTCTAATTCAGTAATATTTGTTGCTGGATCTTGGGGGTACTGAATGGTCAGAGAGTCAATTGCTTTCTGTGGAGACTGAAACTTTCCCTCACTTATCGATTCAACTACAATTTCAGTTTGTGTTTCTGATAGATGCCTCTCTGCGTTCTGACATGCACGATTTTTAATGCCTTGGAGTTCCTTGTCATTGAATTTCTTTGTGTTAATAATCCATCTTCTGGTGTTTGCTAGAGTATCCTTATTGATATTCTGGTGTATCTCAGGATTTCTACTTCTCCACGTCGTATAAGTTCCTTTGACAACTCCTCCTTCATTTTTATTAGCTTGCGCATAATAAAAACACCACATCAGTTCAGCATACTGTTCCTTGGTCCACTGTTGCTTTTTATTCGCTAACTTCGAATTATTGACTTTAACAGTCGACTTGTAATCCTCAGATAGTCCATTTTGAGACTGTGTCTCGGTCTGGTGACTATTTGAAGAACTTAAGGAAACAACACTACGAATTTCCGCGCGACGTTTATTTTGATCGGCTAATATGGCAGCATTCAACTTTTGAAGATATAAAGAATTAGAATTATATTTATTAAAATGCATAATTTATGATGAGAGAATGATGGGCCTAGCAAATCGAAAATTTAAAATTTCAAAACAGCTTCAAAACGCCAATACGTTAAAATTTGAAATTTTACGTTACAATGGCGGTCGTTCTTGTTTATAAAATGGCGATTCCGGCATTAACAAACCGCACAAAAATTCAATAAATTCAAGCAAAACTTGGTTTATTAAGTAATTTATATTTTTTGGTGTTAGCTTGAAACTTTTAAGGCTATCCTTGACTAGTTTTAGCTGGAACCTTACAAACGAAGCTGAAGATACTATCTAAATAACTTCTATTAAATAAAGTTATGAGCAACACAGATTAGATTAAACCTTAGTCGACCAAGTTTGTTAATAGGTTATAACGTTAGAATTTAAATATCTTGACTATTAATAAAGTAACTTGGTTGGTGTTCCACCAGATTTTCTGCAGCAGAACAAAACTTAACGAAACTTATATCCTCTAATACGATTTTCAAAACTACACTTAATCGCTAAAATTAAAATTTGATTAAGAGCAGTTTGAAGCAAAATATTTCGATTAATCCCTCTTGAGCGTCCTGCGTGCCAGCACGATCCGCGTCGCCACGGAAACTTTTTATTATTATTATTATTATTATTATTATTATTATTATTATTATTATTATTATTATTATTATTATTACGCTATTTATTAATGTTATTCTTTTCCATATTATTGTTTTCGCGCGCCTCTGTTTGTTGTTGTTGTTGTTGTTGTTTACATTCGCAACAGGAGCTCGTTGACAGCGCAATGTGAAAAGATTCTGCTTTCTGTACGGAGCAGAGACACGGCATGACACATTCATAAAAACAAATGAACCAGCTTAGCATTTTATAATGATGATGATGATGATAATAATAATAATAATAATAATAATAATAATAATAATAATAATAATAATAATAATAATAGTAATAATAATAATAATAATGATAATAATAATAATAGTAATAATAATAATAATAAGCTTAATGTTATTAGTAATACAGGTTTAAATGCTGTTATCGATCGAAATAATAGCAGTAATTAACGTTTATTTATTATAAGAATTTGATTATAATTGATTTAAAAAATATTAAATAATATATTATTATTACTATTATTATTATTATCATTATTATGTTATTATTATTATTATTATTATTATTATTATTATTATTATTATTATTATTATTATTATTATTATTATCATTATTAATCATTATTTACCATGTTATTTAAAGCAACGTAAAACAACACACTTGGAAACAAAGGCTGGCATTAATTATTTGCTGATCATTTTTATCTTCTTTTTGTTTGGGGATTAAAATGAATTAAAAATAAAAACATAAAATAAATTGTCACTTATTATCGCCCGGGGAAAAGATTTAAAATGTCGAAACTGCACGGCGGTTTGAGAGGCCATGTTTCTGCGACCAATAGATAGACCCCGAGGGACGGGATTAACTAATTATTTAACTTTCTTTTATTAGTTTATTTGGGCTTAGATTTTTTATTTATTTATTTATTACGAGATGAGGTTGCGCAACCTAAGCTGGTGATCGATGATGAGTTTGGTTACCAAGCTGGTTTGCCCACGCGATGTAGGGCCTGATCTTCTAATTATTTATTCACGATTTGATTGGATAACCTTGTCTTGTCTTATTATTGTCGTCTTTTAAAACAATTATAACATACTATTTATTATAATTAATGAATTAATCCTTCTAAATAGTCATTATTATTATTGTTATTATTATTATTATTATTATTCGATAAATCATCATATTTGACTACAATTTGAAATAATTATTCTGCTTCAAGATTTTTATATTTGCTGTTGTGATGACTAAGACTAAGGTTCTGCTGCTGACAGTGATTATGGTGATGATGATGATGATGGTGACGATGATGATGACGACTACGATGGTGGTGATGATGATGATGATGAGACTTGGAAAGTATTATTGAAAATTCAATTGTTCAAAAAGCAATGCTTTGCAATGTTTTTATTTGATCTATTGGATGATTTTCTTTCGCATTTTCAAATTTAAATCAACTCCCTTGAACTTTGAACTCTGGCCATCTTGAATTTCTCGACCTTTATCGTAAGCTCCTTGGGTTAGGATTGGAGCGAGCTTTTAATCTTATTATTACAGCAATTAACTGATTATTATTTAAAATTATAATTTATTAAGTTGTTTCATAAAATCTGTCGTTACAAATCGTTATATATTTCGTACGATGGATGGACGGATGGATGGACGAGTGAAGGAGGGCTGAGGAATGAGTGGAAACAGGAAGTGTATAGAACGAAGTTCAAAGGTCATTTCCATCAAAGGAAGAGAATATGCGTGCTGATGGAGACTTGGTTTTTAATAATAATAATAATAAAATATTAGTAATGATAATTATTATCAATTATTATCATAATTGATGGACATATTATATAATTATATTATGTATTACATTCTACCATAACAGGCCATTACTAATACATGACCCTGGCATAGATCTCTAATGGCATCGAAACGCACATAATTTGGCCAACAGTTTCAGACAATCCATTGATTTTCCCCTGGATTTACGAGACCATTGAAGAGGATGGAAAATGCTTTCCAATGATCGTTCCATTATTTAATGGGGGTGTACTTGAAGAGGTTGGGGATAGGGTGGGTATGGTACGGTATAGGGGAATGCAAGGGGTTAAACGTTATCATCGTCGTCGTCGTCGTCGTCACCTTTCGACCATTTGAGTTTTCTCAATGAAGAGATTTTGGATTTGATTTTTATAAGGGTCTTCTGAAAAATTATTATTATTATTATTATTATTACTATTATTATTATTATTATATTATAATCGTCTTTATGATCTTACTTGCTATATCTTCAATGTAACACGGCCAAAAAAGAATAACAACTCCGAATGAATATCTCACAATTAGGACATGCATTGGAAAGGAATAAAGGAAACAGCTGGAACACAGCCCTCCCTCGGTGTGTTTTCACGGACGTTATCGATCCGTGCACGTGTGCAAGGCAATGCTATGAACGTGTGACATCGACGGTTAGATTTCCTATTCGAGTCACGGACGGACAGAGGAAGTCTGCCTGAAAAGCTGGGGATGAATAGATGAACTGGATGGAATTTCTGCGAGTTTCGAATAACATCATGTCGGCTGAGCTGGCACTTGATAGCCTCGATTGAATTGATCAATCAGTTACAGTTTTGATTGAAGAATTGATCAATCGCTAAACGTTTCAGCGACAATCACGCTTCAACCACCTACTTACAATGCAAGGGGATTGGTTTTTGTGTGATTTCTCACGTTTTCTGTCCTTTATTACGACTTTCCAGCCATCTTTGTACCTCTCCTATTGGAGATTCTTTCTCTTGATTGATTCTTTCCTCGGTATTTACTCCAATTAAACTTTCGACTATATGATGGATCGAAGGTTGGACGTTCAAATCCCAGCAATTCCTCAATTAAGTGTCCGACTACGTAAAGAATTCAGGGGATATTATTATTATTATTATTATTATTATTATTGTTATTATTATTATTGTTATTGTTGTTGTTTTCAAAAAGAATTAATGTTTCTGCAAAATTGAGTCGAAAAATATGCAACAATTGACGCCATCATATGTCAAAGAACTGTATGACAGTTGTTGGATACTTTAGTAATAAAATATAATAATACAAACATTATTATTTTGCAATATTACAATTATTATCTGGAAAAGATCTAAATATAAATAATATAGTATATTACATTTTGTAACATTATAAAAAATATATACTATTCACTAACAATATAGCATAATAAGAGCGATTGATCGCTATTATAATATTACATTACTATTATTAATAATAAGAACCACAATGGCAGGTGTCAGTGTATTTAACAAGGAAAGTCAAAGATCCTTTGTTTGGAGCTGAATGATTCACAACTCAGCTATGTATTGTATCGAGCCAACAACGGCTCCTCTGCTGGTCATCGTGATGACGATGATGACAACAACATCATTTGTAATAATTATAACTGTAATAATTATTGACATAATATTATTGCATAATCCTATCAACAGCGATAGCAAGTGCTAAAGCTCAGGTGCAAAGACTGTCGCTTTGGTAGTCGCAGCTTCAACAGCGACAACATGTCAAATCGAGATACATGAGAAACATTCAATATGGAAGCCAATAGAAGCCATTGGAAGCCTGAAATTCTTGATTTGTTTTTCACGTGAAATTAGAAATTCGACATACACTAGTCTCGATGGAAATCCATCTCAAGGGTCATTTTAAGTTTAGGCAATTGGCTCTCTTAACGACAGCAAGGACGACGACGACAACAACATCAATATTTGCCTACGAATTGGACTTGAAACCCACCCAAGCTTCTTAATTAGATCCATAATTGGCAGCTTGAATTTATTCCATCGTGACATGGAGACAAAGCAGATCGGATTCATAGCTTCCATGTATGAATGAGTCATTCATCATTTAGGATCAATTATCAAAGGCATAATTATTAGTCGGGACGTGCACGCTTTGATGACTTCGATCACTGCTAAAAACGATAGCGACCTACCAGCATTGGGATGTGGTTGATGAGTGTGATCCCGAGTGGGTTGGAGGGTCTCCCATCTTCCATCTCCTCAAGGGAGAGGTTTAAATTCTCCCCCGTCATTCACAGACATAGCACCAAGACTCGAATCAAAGAAAGTCCGACTGCCACGGAAAAACATCGCCATAAATTGATTCTTATTGCAATGCACCGGTTACGTGTCTCACAAATCTCCATCTGTGGATGAATCTCGACTGCTTATTGGGTTCGAGCTTTGAACACCTCGGTGTTGGTGTAATTAATGAACAACTATCGGTCCTTTGAGTCATTTAATATTAATTAACCTCTGGAGGTAGGAAGCATTCAACTAATACTTGGCAGTTCCATCCATCATTTTATCGTCTTTCCCTATTCGAAAGGTGAAGGTTATTGCTTTTGAATGTCGGAGAAGTGACAGGCAAAAGCGCAACATCGATGGCGACTTGTATGTAACTTAACCCTACCTTAGGGTTCAATTCCTGGCCCGCTCTGAGCAATTCTATAGACATCCACAGCCATATCTCTCCCTGTTCATTACATTATCTCGAGAGTCTCAGAACGAGTCCTCAAACAGTTGTTGCAACCAAATAATCACCCTATTCGTCCGGAATAGACCCTCGGTTTACCCCCTGAACTCCTTGATAAATAAAAAAATATTACCAAAAAAAAAAGGATCTCTACACTCATTCCTGGACCAGATTAGCCACGCTAATACTACGCCATTACTTCTACGCATATTTCAGATTTTCAACAGAAACTCGAGAAGTCAACTTAAAATTCACGAGGTTGATTACCTTGTAATGAGACCTGTTTTTTTTTATTCCTTAAATTCTATCACAAACGAAATGCTTCAAACAGAAACATATCGTCTTTCAGCTAGGACTAGTTTCTCCCTTTATCCACGTGAATTCATTGTAAATTCACGGTGGATTTATGGTGAATTCACGGTGAATTTGCGGTGAATTTACGGTGAATTCATTGTGAATTTACGGT
This sequence comes from Hirudinaria manillensis, assembly GCA_034509925.1. Taxonomy (NCBI): domain Eukaryota; kingdom Metazoa; phylum Annelida; class Clitellata; order Hirudinida; family Hirudinidae; genus Hirudinaria; species Hirudinaria manillensis. The sequence goes on from CM067526.1 coordinate 13,427,200, forward strand.
GAATTCATTGTGAATTCACGGTGAATTTACTGCAAGTTTGCCGATAATTCGGCACCGTCCATTGTACTCGCAATTGGTGACCAATGTTTAATTTTCAATTCACTGTCAATGCGAATCACGTGATCGCAAGCGAAAGTTGCTACTCTCGGGCATCAAAGGAAACCCCGATATTTAAATTTGGTCTCTCAAAAGACAAATTACAAACGATGATGATGATGATAATAATATTAATAATAATAATAATAATAATAGTAATAATAATAACGATGTTAATCAAAACAGGTGGATCATCAACGATTCTCCTAAAATAAATTCTATTAAAATCGCTATCATTACCATCATCACCACCATCATCATCTTCATCGTCATCTCCAGTTGCACTTGAGTGTCGGATAACAGAGAACCCCGTCTTAGGAACGCGATGGAATGTCTTTGATGGAAGCATCAACGAACCTCACTCAGAATAAACATTGAACGATGTTGGTGTTCTTGTCTTATCTTAATCAACATCTTCACTACCATCATCGTTAACGTTATCTCCATCATCATCATCGTCGTCGTCGTCGTCGTCGTCTACACAATTTCAAGATGTCCGGATGTTCAGGTTGCGTGACTCATTCCTGGCCGGAGACCTTGAGACTTGATTGCAAAGTCATTTACTACGTAGTCACCGTCATCGTCGCCGTCGTCATCGTCATCATCTACCCTTCCGCATCATCATCGTCGTCATCGTCATTGTCACTGCCACTGGCACCTCAAGATGATAGCGGTGATGATGATGATGATGATGTGGTGGTGGTGATGTGGTGGTGGTGGATTGCTTTCCATGCTTAGATGGCCCTGATTCGTCTGAAAATTTCAGGCATTCGGAGCTGATGAAACTGCTCTTCGAGGATCCATGCAGGAGGATGATGACGACGACGATGACGATGATCACGTATCGCTTTCATCTTCCTCAAAGTCTTCATCATCATCATCATCATCATCATCATCATCATCATCATCATCATCATCATCATCATCATCATCATCATCATCATCACCATCATTATTACAGCCATTTTTCTTTATCATCGTCATAACCAGGAACCATCGAAAGACTTGCACACGCGTTGGATAGCAATTGAAAATGAAAGGTGAGGATGACGACGACGAGGGAATGTTGATGAAGGAATGTTATAACCTGTAAAGTCAATGCCGTGCATCAACATTGCCAGTAAGTCATTGATCTTTTCCTCATCCATCCATCCATCCATCCATCCATCCATCCATCCATCCATCCATCCATCCATCCATTCATCCATCCATCCATCCATTCGTTCTTTCATCCATTCATTCATCCATCCATTCATCCATCCATCCATCCATCCATCCATCCATCCATCCATCCATCCACCCACCCACCCAGCCACATGTTCATTCATCTCTCGGTTCGTTCTTTTCATTCTCCCATAAATTCAGCTCGAATCATTAGCTTCGTAACGTCAAATTCACATGTTTTTCTTTTTAACTTTAAAAAATGAAAATCTAAACCATGACTAATTCCTAGGTCTGACTCTTCATCAATTACATCGTCGTCATCGTCATCGCCACCGCCATCATTATCATCATCGTTATCATCATCACCACCACCATCATCATTATCATCGTCTTATCACCATCGTCATCATCGCCACCATCATCAAGTACTCACCTAATCTTTGGAATCGAGACTGAAAATATGATTGGAAATTTCCGTGAAATTGAAAATCTTAATTCATCTTAATATTTGAATGAATGCAGAGAGCGATATTAAGGAGCAGCTTCTTTTTTTTTATGGCAGACGAAAAAGACGACAGACACCAAAGAAAAAATAGGCAAAGATATTATAAAAAAAAAAACAGGCCAACGAATCGAAATTCCGGCAGTGAATTCCCTTTTATCGCCAGCCTTCTGCGTTGATACACGATGCGATCGGGAATTGGTGAATAGGAGCCGCCATATTGCATGCATCAATGCACTGTGTTAAGTTCAGAGAATTCCATGCATCACGATGAATGGATTCAGTAAATCTGAATGCTTTGTTTCTGTGGGATTGCAACTGCACTCAAAGAATTACTTTATTTTTTATAATTTCAACCAGTTGTGCATAATTTTATTTTTCCTGATTGCCAGAAGGGCATCTTCATGTTCTTGGCTTTTAGTATCAGGAAGTCTTTCATCTGACAATCGGTAAAAATATTATTAAGTATAATATTAAAAATAATATTTAAAATATTACTAAAAATATTATTTAAAATATTATTAAAAATAATATTATTAAAACGTTAATTAGGAAATCAAATCGGAGTTTTGACAGGACACGGCAGCCCTGAGAACCTATGGAATGAATTCAAACTCTTCTCACGCTGCCTTAAGTGCTACGTTGATTGTTTTAACATTAAACTCATTTGCATTAATATGATTATTATTAATTATCAATATTAATATTAAATCGTTTGTATCAATAATAATAATCGGATAGCTTTTGAGAGGAAACTTACAATCTTATTTTCTTACAATTTCAGGAGAACCAATCTGGACCCGCATGGCATCCCGGTAATTTATGCAATACGCATAAAATAAATAAATTAATTAATTAATTTCCAGGCAAAACATCCACTTTAAAACCTGTCGGGTAAAATGAATAACAGCAGAACATGCCGTCGGTCGGTGGGAAAGTGAACCCGGTACGTCCTTGGGGTACCTTCTTGGGGTACCTTGGGTTGTATTTCGAGTGATCCACAAAAGCAGCTTCGTCGCTTACATAAACTACCTCACCAACGAGAAAGAGTACAGGCAGTACTGTCCAACAACGTCTGTTATAAGGACTCACAGGGAGCTGTAGGAAAGGTGTTTTCTTTTGTTTACATGGGGGAGAGAGGGTGTTTAGGAGGGTAGGATGGGGGAGCGGGCATGACCACCCAGTCCCCCTGGGTTCAACCATGTTTACCTGTTAAATCCGTTTTGTTAGTCACGCACCCAGAACGATTGGATGAATCAAGAGCCTGGTATTCAGGAAGGGGAATGTCGTACTGCAAACAGGTGAACTTTGATAAATTAGTCAGGACGTGTAAATATTTGTTCACTTGTTTTTGAAAAGACATTCCAAGCGAGGAAACCATTTTGATAGACTTTGTCTCCTTATTCAGACGATTAAGTCGCTAATGGAGTCAATGGCGTGTCATTTATTGTCTAGTTTTTAAACAGAATTAATTTTAATTAAAAGTTAATTTAATTTTAAATGCAAATTGGGCAAATTAACGGTGATGGCCGAGGAATATGTTACGATGAATTAATTCTTATTAAGTGCTAATTTCAATTAGACGTGGTCCGCAATTACGACTTGTTCACAGCATAGGTACACGGTTAAGAACGCCTACCGTTCCAGAGGGTGGGTGGCGGTGCTGACCGTCGGACCGTGCGGGATCGTAAAGGGGATGGACTAGATCTAGGAGTTATCCTCTGTAAGAGGATACCAATGAAGAACGTGGTCGACCAGGTTTTCTTATCGATTCATCGGGTGAATAAACAGTTTCTCACGTATTAGATTTCACTTTGGAGTGAAATTAACGGAAATAAAAAGTACTGAAAGAGCGAAATAAGTAAGTAAATAAATAAAAGAATAAAGCATGTGGTGGAAAAGACTCAAAAAATTTGGCCGGGGAAGAAAGGCTGCCTTGCAAAAGTAAGCCAAGCCAAGCCTGGTACACGAAACGAAAGGTTCTGTAACTGTAAAGTGGACCACCTACTTGAAATTCTGCCAAATTTTCGCCCATTTTCTTAAAAATCTAGTTATTAGTTTAATATACTGGAATACGTTGCGATGGACGAGAATTAGAATAACACGATTTTATCGGAAATCTATCGTCGAACAACACCGGCGAAACAATAAGATTGCTTGCCGTGATTAAACATTATTTGAAATCGTTAAAACAAACACCCCACCGCTCCTCCCCCTACGAACACCTCATGTCGTAAAATTGCACCTCACGGTCTTATTTCTTACATGAGCGAAATTTTCGCACGGATTCACCAAAATTCCAGAGTTTGTTCGAGATATTTTCCGTCGGTTTGCGTTTCCCACGGACAAAATTTTGAAAAATATGAATTTTTTTCTTACGTAAAAAGAGGAAAAAAATAGGCGTTTTCGAGTAGGTCTCCGAAAAGGATAGAAGATCGATCATTTCGGGCCGTGCGGTCCAAACCGCTTTCAAACCCCAAACTTACAACTTTTCCAAGCAACTCCAAAAATTTAGACTAGCCTCTTATAAGTGAATTCTCACGTCGGGTCGAATTATTTTCGATTTGAAATCAACGCCAAGGTGTTTTCCTCAACTGCCGCTTCGAATCCTGGACTTCCTTTTCGACCTTTAAAAAAAAATCAATATTCGCTTCCAAGGTCGTCTTTATTAATAATTTTTAGGAAAGAGGTTGGACGGTCAATTCGAACCCATTTTTTTACCAAAACACTGAACACGTTTTAAACTCTATCATTCAAACAACGCCAATCCTCGATGCAATTATGAGTTAAAATTTCTGAAATCCTGCTTCCTTTTGCTGCTCCAGGTGGGTCCAAACCTCCCATACACGGCCCTGACGGCCTGTATTACCAGCACCTCTCATCATTAGAAATACTGTCAATGACACGACATCACCATTAACAGAACCAAATCTTAAATAGCTTCAAGCTGCAAACAAACCTCCCCACCAAAAAAAAAAATTTTGTAGTTTAAATCAGAACAACGCGTCTCATTAATTACAAGAAAAACAGTCACAAGTCTCTCTAATGGCTGTCGCACGTGTTAAGAATACTTTGTAGCAATTAGAAATTCTTCCAGTTTAAAATTTAACAAGCCATGGCCTCAAAGTGATCGTCAAATCTGCTTAGTGATAACAAACCAGCCATTTTGATCAACTCGCTCGGCCAATTTTTAACCAAATATATTTGCAACTTTAGAGAAGTTTGGTGTTAAATAACATTATTAAAGCCTTTGTTATTAAAATCCAGTTGCTTGGTAAACACCTTTTACGTAAGGAAGTGAAAGCATTGAAAACACATTTAACAGGTGTCAGAAATCAGCGTTAAGACCTTTCTCTTATCAAGAAATTTGTATTCTGTTTTGTATTCTGTTCTATCGCAAATCATAAAAAAAAATTCCTGCAACAGTCCGAACTGCGCTCCAACTACTAAGCAGCCATTTCTATTCAGATAAATTAAACATTATTCAAATACTTATATGGAAAAAGATTCACTGAATTTTAATGGCGCCAGAAGAGCTTGAGCCAAATGGCAGACGAGCGTACGTAAAGTAAACGAAGAGACGAAGAACCCTAGCGAAGGTTTCAGAATTATCCGCTACTCTCTCCGATATCTTCCCAGTACTTAATCGATCTCCAATGATATTTAATAATCTCACTTGTAACTTAATAAGGTCGCTAATTACTGCTTGAGGGTTGCCGCCAAATCTACGCCGCCAGGACGATTGACAGCCTTCTGATTTTTATTATATATTTATTTATAATTAGTCGGGAATTTATCCTATCACCAGCTCTGACACGTCTTAAGTCATCTTAAAATAGTTCTTTTTCCTTCATAAAAGTAAAATTGAATCCAGAATTGTCGAACCTACCGCGGTACGGATCGAGTCAGCTGTGCGCCCAACTGGGTGGTCCGGATTGACTCTCGAAGCCGACTTGCAAGGACGGGAATAATAATTGGCAATAATTTCACAGTTATTTTACTGACGTCAAAATCTCGAGGATTCCAAACTCCAGACGAGTTTCTGATTCGAGCTTCGGTCAACTTTTTGCAGGATCGACACTTTTTTAGGCTTCCAAAACGTCAACACGAACGTGCGGCCGATGGTTTCGTTCGACGACGTCGGGCGGCTGCTATAAAATGCCCGCTTTTTGTCGCCGAGGAGATACTTGGAATAAACTAATCCAGGAGTTAAGGTAAGTGATAGAAGATGGAGTTGATTTGTTACGTCATGATTGCTTTACACCTTTTGTAGATCATCGTATCGTCTCCCATGTTAATTGGCTAATATAATTATTAATCGTGCTTTTTTTTTTTTGTTCATCCAACATCTGTTCGAGTTGAGGCTGTCGTTACTTTTCACATCTGCCATAACAATAATTAAGGATTATTCTGTCTGTCACCAGAAGACATTGTTGTTTACTTCCCTCGTTAGCCATGATTTTGGTAGAGACTTGGTATGCGCCAACCTCTTGTTTATTTTTTTTCCACCTGGATATCAATTGGCACAAATATGTGATGGGCTGAATTTCATCACGACATTCTTATCTCGAAAGATAAGACTAATATAGCCTGAAATAGAACATTTATAATAAAAATATTTATTTTTGAGAGACTTTCCTTGAAATCTTGATTTAAAAGTTCCATTTATTGTAATTATTAAACTCAATATTAATGCCAAATTCTTCCCGTCTTTTCCGTGACGTGAACTCGTGGGTTTAAAACGCTTCTTTCCGGCAGTTTAGACAAACATACGATGTTTATCAACAGTATGTTGATGGTTTCTTTAAACTTTATTGTTATTCAATGCCATGCAAACTTTAGCTAAACTCTGAAACCTAAAATCTCATAAATGGAAACTTATTGTTTGACTCCTTAGGATAAGCAAAACAAGTTTGTTTCAAATGAAACAGACATTAATTGATTGATAGCTTGCTTGCTTGATTGATTGATTGATTGCTTGATTGATTGATTGATTGATTGATTGATTGATTGTAGAAATGAATGATTATCTCCACATGCTTTTTGAAAAATGAACCCACCTGACCATCAAAGGACCACATCTTTAACATGTATCTTTCACATCATCCCTCAAAGACACCTCAAAATGATGGAAATGATGAAACCTCTATTACTCATCTGGACTGAGGTCCTCAACAAAGACTAGATTGATGATGGTGATGATGATGATAAGACGGTGATGATGGTGATGATGATAATGATGATGATGATCTTGGGGAGTCATGCAAAATCAATGGCAATCTTTGTGGACCTGAAAGTTGCAAATTTTGAAAATCAACGCATCCATTATTTGCCCGCAAAGACATCTGCGTGGCTGTTGCTCGAGTTTTTGCACCAAGCCAAGAAATCCATAATCAATAACGCTTTGTTTGTTCTCATCTTTAGAGGCTCTTGAACACAAATCTGGCAGATTTACGAGCATTTTTTCTTTTAATTCGATGCACGACCTCGTCCCGAAATAAAAGTAGATGGAGGGAATTCTCCCTTTATTCGTTCTTGACGTTTCGACATCCAGGAAATCATCTCTCGTTCGTCTCGAAGACTCATTTGGAGAACGGGACGGCGCACGTCCGGACGGAAAATTCGTTCGGCCTCCCCGGTTTTATGGCCCTTCGGACCGTCCGTACGTGCCCTGCCCGTCATTAATCTTGCCTTTTCTTTTCTCTCATTAACATGCTGGGTATTGTCTTTTTTCTCTGTAAAGAAAAATATTTGCACTCGTATCTGCCACGTCTCCTTTATTTCGTATCCCGCTTTCCGTGTCGGAAGCATTCGTTTTTTTTTTATGGCAATTTATTTCGAGGGATTTTCGAGTCCGGAGGAGAACGACGGCTCGAGTTCGTTGTTGAATGTCCGAGCGCTTCCTGTGCGACGTAGCGCGTCGCTTTTTTGTTTCTCAGGAGATTGGATTCTGATTGGATTTTAATCTCAATGATTGAGGCTTCCTTTCACTGTGGGTCTGCTTTATCTTAATGGCCTTGGAGGAAACGAATATTATATTCATGTCTCAGATAAGCAGATAAACTCTGCTAGATTCCTGTTGATAAATAAATTAATATTCATATGAACGACTGAATGTGTGAATTGAAAAATAATTAAATTATTCACCCAATTTTGATTATCATAATAGTAATACCACAATTATTTTCATAAACTTCAATTTTCTATTATAAATTTGTGGATTTAAATCCCTAGCCAAATCTCTAGCAAGCCTCAATCTCAACAGTCATTGGCCAGTTTTACATGAGAGACAAGTCAGAAAAATTGTCTTGATGCTCCGAAATGTCTTCAGGAAAGTCTTCTGTCATCACAGACTTCGACTAGCGTCCCTGACTTTCTTGACTGCCCTCATCGTTGCCTCTTACCTCTTGGTCTTTTTGCACCTCGAATCCCTCATACAGTCGAAGGAGTCCAACTTTCTCGATGGACGTGCCCGGATGCAGCCCTCGCTCTGCGACGAAGCGTTCTCGGAAAAGAACGCCTGGAAGGAAGCCGCAGCATCCGTCTTGGCAGACCTTGACGTTCCCGAGAACAGAGATTTCAAGAAATGGCTACAATTCCACAGTAACAGAGGAGCTGTTGGGCCTGTAGATACCAACAGCTATGCCAAAGGACTAGAAAACCTCAATGGCAATGGACTAGAACAAGAAAGTACTGATGTTCAGAGAGTCAACTTTATGATTAACGGATTTCAAGAATTTCTATACAGGGTTTGTCTGGAGTTCACAAAAACCAGAGAAGCTGTAATCCGTCGCCCGAAACCCGACCCCATCCTTGCCGACTTGCCCCCGAAAAGTGACCCGAACGAAGAGAAATATGATGAAGTCGAGAAGGACACCCTGCAGAAGCTGATCGACGAAGTACGTGGAATTCGGGAAGAGATCTTTGGTTATGAGGAGTGGAAATTGAAAAGACTGAAGGCTTCCAGGAGGAAGCATCTCAATATACACAGGGAAATTCCTGGGTTGGTTGATCAATTAGTGTCGTCGCCATCAGTCATCATCTGCTTTATTCATAGATTGTTTACTTTATTTACTAAATACCCACTGATATTAGCTTTAATTATATAAAATCACACCCTTCAATGCCGTGATTATGAATATCAGGCTTCCATTCATCAGTTACTGTTAATTTCATGGTCCTGTTGTATTCTATAATAAATATCTTTCTCACCTGACTTTCTGGTGCAAATGCAAAATGTCAATGAATCCACACTTACCTGCATTCCGTCGTCGTCATTAGCAGCGGCAACTGCGACGGCCGAACTCGGCGTGCATTGAATTCTTAAACAATGGCGTCTCTTTCACCTAAAGGTTTGCGATGCCGACGTGGAAAATCTTCCAAAACCGCATCTCCCAGATATCACTGTACGAAGAGGAGGACGAGTCTCCGTCGGACGAAGAGGGCCGGGCCAGCCCCGAGGCTCTCGGGGGCAGGAAACTGGTGGACCGGTTGGTGAAGGACCTCGCCTCTTTGGCCATAACCTCCATTGACGAGGTTTCAGGTCTGGGGACCCAGTTGAAGTACATCTTCAACTTCGAAGATGGCAGTCGTGCCTTGTTCAAGCCGATGAGGTATTACGTCTAGCATGTGATTAATGGCCGACTTCTGTTAGTTAAATAAATTACATTTAAAACTAAAAGCATACAAAATAAGATTAAAATGTCTGATGATATGTTAATCAATTAACTGATCAATGTTATTACAGTCCCAATCTTGGGACCAACTTGCTGTACTTTGCTAGATAATAAGTGTAGAATAGGTTTAATGGAAGGGCTCCAGTTAGATTTCACTGTACAGTACAGATGGAATCATCTGGGAATTTTGAGAAACTTTGACTTGAAACAAGACAAAACTTCACAACTTTGTATTTTTAATGCTAATTGCACTTTAAGAAAGTATGAGGTATTTAAAGATGGATCGAGATGAAAAGTATTCTTAAAAGGCTTCAGCTTCTTACGGCAAAAAACATTCCGACGATGAGCAAGCGCATGCCTCGGAAATCTCTA
>CM067526.1:13447009-13459509 GCA_034509925.1 Hirudinaria manillensis
TTGTTGTCGTGTTTGTTTGTTGTCGTGTTTGTTTGTTGTCGTGTTTGTTTGTTTGTTTGTTTGTTTGTTTGTTTGTTTGTTTGTTTGTTTGTTTGTTTGTTTGTTTGAAATAGCATTCTGGTGTTTATATTAGATATATCACGTATTTGGTTGAGTAAAATTCTTGTTGTTTGTTATCCTTCTTGACTGCCAGTATTTTCTCCCCTCACCTCCGTCTCACACTCTCTCACTCCTTTTCATCATCGTCGTCGTCGTCGTCATAATCTTTATTTTTTGTTCTCAGCATCGTATGAATAAACTGGATATTATTAGGCGTCACTTCATGAGGCATCTCATGTTTTGAGATGAACTTTCGTAGGGGAACAGACAGACGTACGAACAGACAGACGTACGAACAGACAGACGTATGAGCAGACGGATAGACAGAAGTTGTCAGAAGTTGCGCAGTCCCTCTTGGCTCCAGACAGCCAAAGTCAGGGTGTCAGTGGGTCACGGTAGGAACCTCCAGGGGGTGTGTGGGTTAGCGAGGTGTTTATCTCTTTCTTTCTCTTTCTATCTCACTCTCTCACTCCCTGGATAAATGTAGGAAGGAAGGAAGGAAGGAAGGAACGTACTCAGAAGAGATGAATCCGTGTTTGTGCTTTTCTTTTTCGTTTCGGTGATATTTTTCTTCGGCTGCTCATTGCGACCTCCCTGTAACGAACCGGTCGTTGTATTTGTTGGTCTTGTTGAGTTGTATTTGTTTGTTTGTTTCGTTGTTGTTGTTGGTGTTGGTGTTGTTGTTGTTGTTGTTGTTGTTGGTGTTGCTATTCATGTTGCTCGTAGGAAAGTTCGCCGGAGCATTTGAGAGAAAAGCTGATCAGAAATCAACACCCAGCCGTTGTTTCGAACGTGATCGGTGCAGTAGGATGTCGTGTGAGTCGTCGTAGCAGTTTCTCTTGTTGTTTTGTTTTGTTGACTCTGATCTCGTTGTTTCTGATCATTCTGTTGTTGTTGTTGCTGCTGCTATTGTTGTTGTTGTTGTTATTGTTGGATATCAAGTTGATCGGCAGACGCCATCTGGTGCCCAATCGATAGAGTCAATGGCGACCGATTAAGAGCCCGCGATTAAAATTCGAACATGTCTTAAAGGTAGTATTCAAAGGTCTACCTGAATCGAATCGTAACGACCAGGAATTACAGCTATTAGGACAGGTGTCCGGGTAATACAGGTCCAATCCGGAATCGTATCGATTGCGCAAGATTACGCAAGGTTACACACACTCAACTCGTGAACTCTTAACGTCTGATTTGGTTGCCGCCGACTCGATGACCAGAGGTTTGGGAATAAAGACCGCCATCAAACTGATGGCTCTACTCCTTCTGACAGCCTCTGTCGGAATCTTCTTCCTCGCCAGCTTCCTCGATCAGCTGTACTCCCAAGAAGCTCTTTTCGTCGACGAACAGGGCAGTCAACCGGTCTCTGAGGCGGTCCTTGATATCCAGGGTGGAGCCCGAGTCGAAGGGGAGCAGAGGACCAGAAGGGATGAACATGCGGAGTTCGGTCTGAGGGTCTCTGCCCTACTCAGAGAGCTATCCAACGAGGCCGTTGACAAAGCCGTCATAGAGGACTTCAACTGCGATGAAGGTTTTGTCTGATTGAAGTTGATTGAGGTTGATTGAAGTTGATGATTGATTTGATGAATATCTCTCTTTCCTTTTCTCACTCTCTCCCCGGAGAGGCGTTTGTCGTTCATTTTAATGCGCTATTAGGAACATCACCTTGTTTACTTTGAAATCATTAATAATAATAATAATAATAATAATAAAAATAATTTTTAGTAGATGTTAATACGTGACTTGAATTTATTATGTTGCATAATTATTATAATAATTTATATCAATTACACATTTAATTAAAATTATCATATAATTATATGTAAACATTAATAATTTTATAATAGTAATTTTCAAAATAATAATAATAATAATAATTAACAATTCAAAATGTTTTGTTCTGAGAACATGGAAAGTATGTCTCAGTTAATTTACATAAAATATGAGAAGAGCCTTTTCCAGGAAGAATGCGTTGTGCTGTTGTGATGTTGTTATTCCAGCATCGTCGTCGTCATCATCATCGTCGTCGTTATCATCATCATCGTCACAACCACCACCACCATCAATCACCATCAACGGCATTTTAGGTATTTTATCGAGATGTAATTTCTTTCGATCTGAAATAGAAATTTAAATTGATTAATTTATTTTTAATTTCATTTAATTTAAATTTATTTTTTAATTTTAATTTAATGCGAAATAAAAAATAAATAAATAAATAAATAAATAAATAAATTGCTGGATTTAAATCTGTTCGTCCTCCTTTCTTTTAATAAAGTTCTTTGTTGTCGTCATCACCATGGTTACGTATATTTCAGGAATGTCTTTAATTGTTATGGTAGGCCGTCGGTGATTGGCCGATGTTAACTGGTCACTGATTGGCCATCGGTTTATGATAATTGAATGCTAATTATATGCTAATGAGCTGGTTAGCCACGCTAGTCGTGATATTAATCTAGTGGTAAAGTGAATTATAATAGTATTAATATTACCACGTCACACTAACATGTTAATGAGATGCTAATCAATTCATAATCGGTTATTAAGTTAGCACGGAGAGCATGCGAATCTTTATCTCTTGGGGACGTCTTCATTGAGCGATAATTTAAATAATTTTAAAATATTTTTTTTTTATATTTAAAATTTTTTATTCTTTTAAATTTTAAAACTATTTTTTTTATATTTAAAAATAAAATATTCAGAATTGTTGGAATATTTTAAGTTGGATGACGTCAGAAGATGTGGTTTTTAAATAAATTATTTTTATTATGTTTTTTTCTGCGTCCATGTTTTATTATTATTATTATTATTATTATTATTATTATTATTATTATTATTATTATTATTATATTATTATATTATTATTATTATTATTATTATTATTATTATTATTATCATCATCATTATCATTATCATTATTATTATCATTATTATTATCATTATTATTATTATCATTATTATTATTATTATTATTATTATTATTATTATTATTATTATTATTATTATTATTATTATTATTATTATTATTATTATTATTATTACCATTATCATTATCATTATCATTATTATTATCATTATTATTATTATTATTATTATTATTATTATTATTATTATTATTATTATTATTATTATTATTATTATTATTATTATTATTATTATTATTCCGCTGTTATTGAGATTTTGTTTTCTAATTTAATTAGACATTCACACCCCATTGTAAGGAAATTAGCTGAACATCGCTAGGAATTTTCTGAAATATATTTAACATGATTAAATATTTATATTTATTTATATACTTTATTATCATCATCATCACCATCATCGTAATCATAATCATCATCATCGTCATAATCGTATTGAAATGTTATCTTCAGTCGATCGATGTATGACACATGCTTTGTATCTGACATGATAAAAATAACATAATAATAGAGATTAATAATAATAATAACACTAATAATAATATTAATAATTATAATAATAATAATAATAATAAAAGTCATCATTATTTTTACGATCTATACACCAAAATTGTCAAATTATTATACATATTTACTTCATTTAGTGCAGAAATAATTTAAATATTTAAAAATATAATCGAGCATTTTAAACCCAAACCACCCCAGCGTCAATAAAACTGACCAATCCCGAAGCAAGTTTGGGTTCATTGACCCCGGGGTTAAAGGTCACGCAGTAAATTATTAACGGCCACCAGTCCTGGAAGTTAGTCACGGTTGAAATTCGAAATCCTTCTCGTGGTAAAACACCACCATAATAACTTTTATTTATTCTTCTGTGATGGATGGATGGATGGATTGACCACGACGGTGATGACGAGGACGTCGATGGATTTTTGATGATGATGATGCTGCTGATGATGATGATGATGATAATGACGACGACGAAGATGACAATGAAGATGACGATGAAGATAATGATGATGTTGGTGACGGTGATGATGATGGTGGTGGTGATGATGGTGATGGTGACGGTGATGATGGTGATGATAACGATCGATCACTTTCCATCATCATGGATCACGGACGATCATCGATCACGATCGATGATGACGATGATATCGCACCTTTAATATGTGATGAAAATCACCATAATAAAAACACATATCATCATCCATAATTGTATATTATATTGTATATTATAGCCATCATAATAACAGACATAATTTCCAAAAACAGTCCGCTTATCCGAAGACATGGATTCGGACCTAAAGTATTCCATCCAGCTGGACAAACTCGACTGTTACGGACAGACGCTGAAGGACTACAGGTCTGAACTGATGACCCTCAATTCCTTGTCCCTGATGCCCCCAGGGCGACTCATGGCCCTCTTGGGGGGAGTCATAGACTTCGTCGAGAAGACCAGGGTACCCGTCAAGAAGCCCAAGGGCCGAGAAAGAGAAAAGAAACTGCGCAGACTCAACATCCACGATATTCCGCTCGATGCCGACAGGTGGTGACAATGGTGATGATGATGATGATAATATTATTAATAATAACAACAATAATGATAATAATAATATGACGCTTTAAAACTACCGTCTCTCCGCTCCGAACCAGAGACGACATACCGTCGTGGGTCCTCTTCCAGAACCGAATCAACAAACAGGCCTTGTTCTTAGACGATGACGAGTCCCTGATCAAGAACCTGTTGCGAGATCTTCGGGTCTTTCCTGTTGACGAAATCGACGACATTCCAGACAGAGGAACGCAGATTAAACTTGTCCTGATGATGGTTGATGGAAGCCAAGCGCTATTCAAGCCCAAGAGGTCAGAATTGAGGTCACCAGGTAATGCTGGGATTGGTTAGGGATATAGGTCAAAGGTTAGGGATGTTGTAGGGATGTTGTCCGGCTTTGATTGAATATTGAAGTACTACTGAATTACATATTATGTACATATATTATTATATATACCAACAAATATACTACTCTAGTTTTACTATATTTGATGATGACATCGATTATTATTACCAGACATATTTATTATGAAATAATAATAATAATAATGCATTAATTAAGCTGTAATATAAATAATAATAATAATTATTATTATAGGGTCGAGAGAGATGATTACGAGACATTGGACACTTACTATATGTACGAGAAGGAAAGGCATACCGCAGAAATAGCTGCTTTCCATCTAAGCAAGTCAGAGTTCAGAGTTCAGGGTTCAGAGTTAGCATTAACTCTTGTTTATATTGACCCTTTTGACCCTTCCCAGGATCATGGGGTTCAACAATGTGCCCCCGGT
The DNA here is from genome assembly GCA_034509925.1 of Hirudinaria manillensis. Lineage (NCBI taxonomy): Eukaryota > Metazoa > Annelida > Clitellata > Hirudinida > Hirudinidae > Hirudinaria > Hirudinaria manillensis. The sequence continues at coordinate 13,452,376 of CM067526.1, forward strand.
AGCAGGGAGATTCTTTAATATGTCCGAGGAACTTTACCCTTATCTGGTAGACAGTGTTCAAGAGCATTTCTTTACATCTCCAGGTAGAAATAATAATTATTATTAATATCATATTATTATTATTATTATTATTATTACTATTATTACTATTATTATTATTATTATTATTATTATTATTATTATTGTTGTTGTTGTTGTTATTGTTATAAGAACTACTTATAAATATTTACAGTAAAATATTATTATAAATGTATTTACGATGATAAATGTACTCGGAAGTTCCCATAGAGTCCCATAGGAATACTTACCAAGAATAAATTATTCTGATTGCATTTAACATTTAAAAATATTCTTATTGTTGTTGTTGTTGTTGTTGTCGTTATTGTTTACATCATCCTTCAAGACGGGAACCTGTGCTTCTTTGGCCAATGCGAGTACTTCTGCGACGCTGGGCACGCCATCTGCGGCAGTGGCCACATACTCGAGGGGTCTGTGGCTGCCTTCCTGCCCGACAGGGATTTGGCTGACTGGAAGTCCATCCCCAATCCCTGGAAGAGATCCTACTCGAAATACAACAAGTAACCCTTTTGGATCTTATGGGAGTGTGGCCATGTGTCTGGCTGTTTTTTGCGTCGAATTCCGGTGTGGAATTCGAACGATTGGATCGTGTTTATGGAGGTGAAATGCCGGAGAAATTCTGTCTGAATGAAATGCGATTTCTTTCAATTAGCCCAGAATAGAGAAACTTTTTGCAGATCCCTGAACAGAGTGTAAATCGGTTTTTCTGATGTTTGTGTTGTACGCGTTGAGGGACGAGTGGAAGGAATTCCAGAGAATTCTAGGAAATATTAAAATGATTAAATATTCAATCAATTCAATTAAATTCAATTTAATTAATTAATTTATATAACGAAATATTTATCTTTTTGAGATAAAAAGAGAAGTTTAAAGTAAAAAAGAGATAATTTGTGAGGGATTTTTTTCCCTGCTTTGTTTCGTTATTTAAGGCTGTCAATGTATTTTTATTTATCCGTCTGTTAGGAATGCAACAACAAAAACAACAACGACAACAACAATATTGAATCACAAGCAATTCATTCTCCTGTCTGCATGCACTCCATAAGGAGTGACTACTGTTGCCAATTGCCATCCATCCATCGATCCATCCGCCCATCCGTCCATACATCCATACATCCATCCATCCATCCATCCATCCATCCATCCGTCCGTCCGTCCGTCCGTCCGTCCGTCCATCCATCCATCCATCCATCCATCCATCCATCCATCCATCCATCCATCCATCCATCCATCCATCCATCCATCATCCATCCATCCATCCGTCCAACCATCCGTCCATCCATCCATCCATCCATCCGTCCATCCGTCCATACATCTATCCAGCCATCTATATATCCATCCATGCACGATAATTATAAATAAGAGAGTTGTAACACTAACTGCATAAATGTTCAAAGGCATGCATTACCAGCGAATCGCTTACGTAATGACATTATCATGCAAATTTATGCTAATTTATGCTGGCCAAACTTTTCCAGGACTGAGTGGGAGACGACGAACGATCCCGTCGGCTTCTGCCAATCCGTCAGACAAAATCCACCTTTCCACAAGGACAAGGCCATCCTGAATGTCATCGATGCCGCCATCTTTGATTTCCTTATAGGTGGTCAAGTTTGATTCGTTGGATGATGATGACGATGATGATGATGATTGATGATGACGATGATGATGATGATGACTACGATGATGATATTAACATGCTGTACCAACGACTTGTAGCGCTTTGTAATTTTTTTTGTACGTCTGGATGATTATCCCGTCTGCCAGACAGGTGTGTTTTTGGCGCTTTGTATGGCTTGTCTTTGTCTTAACCTTATCAGGTATAAGCTACCACGATAGACCTCCTACTTGTAACATATTTTTTGCATCTCTTATCTTATCTCTGATCTCTACAGTAAAAAAAAAAACCTCCTATGTTTTCTACTTTAACTTGCATCGTCTTCATTTCTTTCTATTTAAATCCTTAAAAATTTAAATATTAAAAAAAAAGGTTAAGGAGAAGTATTTCTGTACACGAACGATATGTATTTGTAATCAGTACTGTGACCAGTACTTTATAATTATTATATTTTGTAATCAGTCGAGGTAAGAGAAGGGCTGGAGTCAAATTGTCCTCGCACCTGACCCCTTTCCCACCGTGGCTCCCGAGGGCATCATTTGCATGGATGGAATTAATATTCAAGGAAATTATAATGTTTGAATAAGTTCACTTTATTGACCTTTAAACTTTCATTTAAAAGGTCAATTTCTTTTCCTAGGAAACAAAGACAGGCACCACTTTTACAGCTTCGTCCGCTACGGAAACGATTCCTACTACATTCTCATCGACAACGGAAAAGGGTCAGTCCACAGGGTCGTGGGAGTCATTAGGTCCATTGGGGTCATTCGGTCCGTTAGGGTCGTTCGGTCCGTAGGGCCTTTCTACGAACTCTTTGAACGAATGGCAAAACCATGCATAGGAGCGTAGACCCGTGATAGTCCCGGGGAAGGCCAAGGAAGGGGGTAGGATTTTTGCCGAGCAGGAGTAGGACGGAGAACGGTAGAAGTAAATAATTAACTGTTGAGTATTAATTTACAAATTTTAATCTGCCAATAAATGCGGTGACGGGTCAGGTTATTAGGGGCATTAAATTTCTCGTCTCGTTTCAAATCTTGATTGAAATTTCAATTTTATTTTTAAAAATTTCCGAGATATTTAAAAAAAATTTTTTTGTTAAATTTAGCATTTATTTATATTATTAATATTACAATAAACAGTAGTGCCGATAACATAGATGTATAATGATAATGACAATGATAATAATAATAATAATAACAATAATAATAATAATAATAATAATAATAACAATAATAATAATAACAATAATAATAACAATAATAATAATAATAATAATAATAATAATAACAATAATAATAATAATAATAATAATAATAATAATAATAACATAATCATAACATTAGTCATAAATAAGTTGAATATAAAATTACTTGTAAAACAATACAATACAAATTTGAACAGGCGACATCTTGCGACCAATTAACTTTTTTTTATGAGAACACTTGATCTGTCATCTGGCGAGCATTTTATAAAAAAATAAAAAGGCTACTTTAAATAATATTAAATTATATTATATTTTAAATATTAAAAATAAATGGAGAATCATTAATAGTCAGATTTGTATTTCTGCTTTTGGCGAAATGGTCGTGAATAAATTATGTTAATTGATCGTGGTTGCTCAACAAGTAATCATCCTCGACCTCCCAAGAGGGTCAATTTTGGTTCATCATCATCGTCGTCATCACAGACGAAATTATGTAAACACTGCGATGAATTTTGAAAACACGATTTTACTTAAATGTTTGAATGTTACAGGTTCGGAAGGGCACACCACGACATAGTGGACATCCTGGCACCTCTGTACCAGTGCTGCATGGTCAGGTACACGACACTCAAGCGACTCTTTGCCTTCCACAGCAGTCCAGAGGAGAGGTTGAGTCGGCTCATGAAGCAGTCTTTGTCGGAGGACGTACTGCCGGACATCCTAACCCCTGCCCACCTCAGAGCCTTGGATAGAAGAGTCGTGATCGTCCTGCAACAGGTTAGTCACTGGGCACTTTCTAGGTGCACAAATCATTGGCCTGGCCAAAGAGGGCTAAAGGGTACAGGTTACTCCGGTCCCCTCCCGAATTCTGTGGTGATATTTTGTCATGTCTTGACTTGGAGACTTTGATGGATGACTCACAAAATTTTCTTTGTCGTGAAACCAATTAGGATTTTCTCAGTACCCATGTTTTGAATTATTTTGACGTTTATGCCAAGATTATTTGAATTTTTGAACGATATAATTATTTACACATAATTATGTGAAATTGGTGCACTTATCTCTGCCAGTAATTATGCTACCCATGAAGTCTCGAAGAATAAGCGCTAAATAAATGTCCCATCACCACAGACGTTCAGAATTAAAAGCTTCAAGCATAAATATTTAAAATAATATTTCTTTGAACAATTTTTAATTATTAAGAAATGAAAAGAATTGGAATTGGACATGCTTACCAAAGCTTTTGACTTCCGGTTTGATCAAAAATTCATGGCTTCCCAACTCTTTCATGAAATTGTTCAGTGCAAATTGTTTCTCTCTAATTTTTAGTGTTTTTGGTTCAACAGAGCGGAAGACGACATCTTTTTTATTTTCTTTGACATTATTTAGGGAATTTTCGAGAGAAATATTTTGGCAATTGTTTTCAACGAACCCAGTACGTTTAGCAAAGGAATGATTCTTGATAAGTGACACTCTGAGTACATTTTCTGTACAGCCGTCCTACTCTAGGGATTAATTTAGAAATTATTTCTCGAATGAAAATTATTAAAAAAAAAAAAAACTTGCGAAAGTTAATTACAAATTAAAGAAAATAATTGAATAGGACGCCATCCTTAGCCAAGAACATAACCCTACGAATTGCCCTGCACTTAGAAGCATCAAGATATGATTACATGTTTATCCTTCACTCATTTTGTATTCGTCTTGCATTTGTTTTGTATTTTTATTTGTTTGTTGCTACCAGGTACTCGCCTGTATCGACAAAAGAAGCAAATACCAGAGTATCGTCATAGACGATAGGTATTACTTCGAAAGAGAACCCAACGAGCAACAAGGAGACGACAACGTTGACGACTCATGACGGTCTGACCTATGAACTTTAACCTCGGCCTTTGACCTTTCAACTCTGGGTAACGAACGCGTGTGCCTTATCCATGCTCAAGTAACACTTTTAGGACATTCGTTTTGCACGAAACTTCTGTGAAATAATTTTCTTTTGATTTGATTTTCATTTTCATTTTTTGTTGTTGTTGAGAATTCAAACATTTTTCCACCTCCGTAATCTCTGGAGTCATTTTCCGTCATTTAACATCTTCGTTTGAGTGGATCGGGTTTGGATTGAAAGAATGGATGAACACACGAATACCACCTTTGATGAATTGTTTCAGGATGCAACAAACTTGTCAGTCAATCTCGTTCAGACCTGTCTGCCATACCGATGTTTATCTTAGCGAAAGTATTCTCTCATGAATCCTACGAATCATAGAAAAATCATAATCATAATCATCATCATCATCATCGTCGTCGTTGTTGTTTGCTCATCTTAAATCCAGAGCTTTGCGTGTGTACTGCAATGTTATTTCTGCTTAAATGCACAAAATACCCTGCCTTATTATCGGCCACTATTCGAATTAATTGTTTATTTTCTTCGTTTCCATACTTTTCCCCCGTTGCACCCGATGAACTTCCCGATTTTGTTTTAAGAACGCCAACTGCTTTTGTTAGATTCTCTTAATTTCGTGTAAGTTGTTTTTGAAAATGTCCGGTTCTAGTCTTTTATTTACTTTTGTCTCTTATTTTCTATCCTTTTTGCCGGAATTGAAATTAAATTTCAACAAGAGCCGAGTGGTTTAAATCGTGCCTACGAGTTTTCAATAATTGTTTCTAAATTATGGATAAATAATGTTTTATAATATAATAGAATAGAATATAATTATTTATATTAAATTTAAGATTTATTGAATTAAATAAGAAGATAACTTCTTCGTTAATTATTAACCATAAAAATAATTGAAGATAATTATGATGATGATGCTGACTATTATTATTATTAGTAGTAATAATAATAATAATAATAGTCAGCATCATCATCATAATTATCTTCAATTATTTTTATGGTTAATAATTAACGAAGAAGTTATCTTCTTATTTAATTCAATTAATAATTATTAGTAGTAATAATAATAATAATAATAATAATAATAATAATAATAATAATATAATATATAATAATATATGTAATAGTATTAATAATAATATAATATATATAAGAATATTATTATTACTATTGTATAAATTATGATAATCATGCTGGCCATTAATGATCTAATTACGGTGACAATGATTATTATGATAATTTTTCTGGTTTACTTATCACGATAATTATGATAATCATTTTGCGATAAATAAAATTGATAAAACCCTTTAAAGGGTTCGTCAAGTGCTTTGTGATGATAATAATCCATGAATATTATACATTCTATATAATATAATATAATATAATATAATATAATATAATATAATATAATATAATATAATATAATATAATATAATATAATATAATATAATATAATATAATATAATATAATATAATATAATATAATATAATATAATATAATATAATATAATATAATATAATATAATATAATATAATATAATATAATATAATATAATATAATATAACGTTTTGACAACGAATTGTTCTACAAAAAAGCTTTTTAAGTTTAGAATGCTTGAAACACTTTATTTTTAAATCTTTTCTCGTCCATTTTTTTAAAAATATTTTTTAAAAATATTTTAAAAAAAATATTTTTAAAAAATATCTTTTTATATTTTCACACAAAAATACGTTTATTTCTGACGTTGCCATGGCAAAACCGGAAACATTTTCCAAAGCTCGCCTGCAAATTCAAGTCCAGGAGGCTGTCACAGCTGCCAATCTCTGATTGGTTCCCTGGATGTGGTTTGACCTTGAACCCGATACAATAAAAACAAGGTGGTTATACGATTAATGAATATCAGAATATAATATAATATAATATAATATAATATAATATAATATAATATAATATAATATAATATAATATAATATAATATAATATAATATAATATAATATAATATAATATAATATAATATAATATAATATAATATAATATAATATAATATAATATAATATAATATAATATAATATAATATAATATAATATAATATAATATAATATAATATAATATAATATAATATAATATAATAATTGGTTGATAATACTCTGTAATGACAGCAAAATTCTATAAATTCAACTTGCAATCTCTCTTAAAGTGACGATATTTTCCACATGACACAGATTACCGCCCATCATCGTCGTCCTCATCCCCATTTCATGAATTGCCCAACAACCTCCCTAAGGCCCATCAATCATCATCATCATCATGTCATCACTGTAATCGTCGGCGTCAT
>CM067526.1:13464509-13552009 GCA_034509925.1 Hirudinaria manillensis
TACAATTTTAATAATAATAATAATAATATTAATAATGATAATGATAATAATAATAATAATAATAATAATAATAATAATAATAATAATAATAATAATAATAATAATAATAATAATAATAATAATAACAATAGCCTTCCCAACAATAAGGGCATCACTTGCAACGACGACAATAGCCATACTTGGAACTGTAAGTAAATAAAAGGCATGAAATGTCTAGGAAAAGAAGTTTATTTTTACATCGCTAACATCAACGAACGATGATGAATATTCATGCCTAGTAATAAATTATGCTAATCAATTCCAGGACTTGTAATGAGTAGACCCAGAAAAGAGCATTCCAGCAGCAAAATCAGGCAGAGGTCATGAACTTGTTCGCATGTAGGACCGGAAGTTTCTTCAGAGGGACGGTCCTGATAACCATCGTCTTCTTCTTCATCAACGCCACTCTGCTCTCACTCAGGTCCATGAGGCAAACGGTTCACGCCCCAGAGGACACCGAAAAGAGGGAGCAGAGGTCAACCGAAGTTCGCGAAAAGGATCGCCAAAGTTCAATACCCGTTCCTCCCTTTCCAGACCGAATCCTCTACAGAAATACTTACTGGCAGATTCATAGGTCCTTCGTAAACGATTCTGCTTGTAGCGAGAGCCGAGTAACATCTCAGACGTCCGGCGGTTGTCCTTTGAACGAGAACGAAGATGACAAAGGCGAGGAAGAAGCCTACAAAGAAGTCGTGGCCTACAGCAGTTTCTATGACGACAGATCGACGCTAGTCAGTCCCAGGTGGATTCAGGTCTTGGCAGTGATCAAAATGGTACCGAAACTGGGTCCAATTTACTGCCAGATTTGGCTCAGAGAGAATTCCACGCTGACGAAAGAAAGCGATGTCGTTTCCTTCCTCAGAAGCAACTCGAAAGGCAGCAAATCTCTCGAAGTCAGTCTGTCAAAAGTCCACCTGAACGAGAGCCGACTCTATGGCGAGGCTGAGAAGCCAGCCTGGCTCTTCCAAGTCGAGTCAGTGAGCCACGTTACGGGCAGGGACCACAACTTCGGCAATCTGTCCTACGGTCAGAGGCAGTTCTCGTGTCCCATGAAGGGTCTCCACCCGTCTTTGGCACCTACCTTCGTGTCCTTGGCCTTCGATTGGGGTCAAAGGTCGAGTATTCTCTTACCGGTTCAGTATCCTGAGGAGAAGAGAACATCGTCTGCGAAGAAACTTCATGTTGACAAGAAAAACAACAACAGCGTTGACAACAAGAAAACCAACAGCAGCAACAACAACGATAACAATAGCGACAAAACCAACGACGGCTCACCTTACGAGCACGAGTTCGTTGTGTGTGTCACGCAGGTGAGAGAGAGATAGGAGAGAGACCTTTATCGATTGAATGATTGATTTGAAGAGAATCTGTTTGCCAAATTATCGCTCTTAACAGGCAGATGGCATTTAATAAGCGGGAATACATTGAATCACTGTATTTGACCTTTTCTTGATGCATTCTTTTCAAAACGCATACCTTACACAACCAAGTGAATCGTGCATTCTCCAGGTAGATACCAGACTTGTAGAACAGTACTTTGTTTTCGAGTACAGTACTTAAGGTACTTAAGGTTCTAATACGTGCCCGGTACAACATAGTACCCAGTTTGGTACAGTACGATTCATACGGCATTCAGCACAATTTGATTGCAAACTGATTTACTCAGGCTTCTTTATTTTGCATTTCTTTTGCATTTGAAACTCAACGCCAGTTCAGTTTGTTCAGTTTCGATTGATTCTTTTTAACTCTTTGTAAACTCTTAATGCTTCCTTGACGCTCTCGAAGCAGCAATAAATCGTTGTAATAAATAGTTTTTATCATTCGTTTTTATTATATAGCAGCAATATTGCAATTATGATAAATGTAATAAACTATAATAATAATTATAATTACAATAATAACAATAATAATAACAATAATAATAATATAAATTTTTTAAAAAGAATTTTAATGCTGTAAAGAAATTAATTTTATTTTGAATATTTTAAAATTACGAAAAGAAAGAAACCTGAGGCCGCAGTGAAAGCAAAGACTACATTTATTTATTCTTATATTGAACCGAAACAAAAACAAACAAACAAAAAAACAAAAAAACACAGAGAAAGCGAAACTGAAACTGAAACAGCAAAAAAAAAGATATAATATAGAACGAAAAAGGTTTACACCGACATCCTGTAATAATGAAAACATTAATATTTAATGGCAGCATCAGTGGCGGCACATTAAAATCATATTTTTGTTGCTATTATAAAATATTCCGATTGATATAATTGCTTAATGCAATATAATAATAAGTTAGTTTAAATTAATATAAAAAAACATTTTATAATAACAATAATAATAACATTATGATGATAATGATAATGATATGCGGTGGACCAAAGCCGTTCATGGAACTACTTTTCATCTTCATCCGCTTTTCCAGGCCTACGGACGTATTCATCCGCTGGAGTTGGTCGAGTGGATCGAACTCCACAGCATGCTCGGCGTGACGAAGATCAACATCTACAACGGCACCGTCCAGCCCGACGAGACCCTGGAATCGGTCTTGAGGTACTACGTCGGGACCGGTCTCCTCTCTCTCTACCAGATTCCACCGGCCGTTCTCAACCAGTCCAACGCCGTCGAGGCCACCAAGCTCAGCAGTCCGGCCTCGCTCAACGACTGTATGATGAGGCACGTCAAGTCGGCCCGTTGGATCGTCATCGTCGACTTCGACGAAGTCATCCTGCCGACCCGAGTGGACACCTATTCGGCTCTCCTGGAACAGCTCAGAGAGCAGAAGAGGAAGTCGCTGCTGCCGGCGACGACGAAGAAGTCGAGTCAAAAAGAAGTCAAATTTTCCGCCAAAGCCGTGCCCAGTCAGAACCGCACGGCATCATCCCCGTTGCACGACAAAAAGTCATCCGCAAATCAGTCTACTTTACACCTAAACCAGCATCGCCTGGACAAGCGATCGTCGGACGTTGTGAAGCCCAAAATGGTCGCCGTTCAGTCGAAGACAAGAATGAGCGATGATGCCTTGACGCCCCATACCTACATGTTCCGGATGGCTTACTTCTTGAGGTGGCCATTTTGTTTGTTAATTGTCATTTGAATGTTTAAATATTATTATTAATATTATTTTTACACACTATGTTTAATTATATGACGACGATGATGATGATGATGATGACGATGACGATGATGACTACGATGATGGTGATTACGTTTTAAATCACTTGCTCTTCCATACACTTACAAATCTGTAGTAGCGTCTCGAACAATTAAGTCAAAGACAAGAACTATTGAATATTCATTAACTCATTGACTATGCAAACGACCCATTAACATATTCTGATATCAAGAGAGATGAACTCGAAAGATGTCATCTCTCACCTCATTATCACGTGCACTCTATAACTCCCACGTTCCAAAGTCCCGAATTCCTGCATCTAATTAGCTGGCTAGCCATTAAAAGCAATTAAAACATTTTGCTACATTCGCTCCGCTTAGAATAACATTCCAATTGATCAGCCACCCATCCATTCATCCATCCATCCATCCATCCATCCATCCATCCATCCATCCATCCATCCATCCATCCATCCATCCATCCATCCATCCATCCATCCATCCATCCATCCATCCATCCATCCATCCATCCATCCATCCATCCATCCATCCATCCATCCATCCATCCATCAATCCATCCATCCGTCCGTCCGTCCGTCCGTCCATCCATCCATCCATCCGTCAGGCGGTCCGCCGATCCACCAGTACGTTTATCCATCTAGCCAATGATACGTGAACTTTTTTCTTCAACCTCCACAAACAGAAACTCCAAACTCAACAACAACAGCAACAGGAACAACAACAACAACAGCACCAACAACAACAACAGCAACAGGAACAACAACAACAGCACCACCAACAACTCCTCCTTGCAGCTGTTCACCTCCAAGTACCGCTGGAGGACGAAACATCTGGAAATCGGCTTGAGTCCCAAGTCCTTCGTCGATCCGCGACACTGCCTCTCGGTCTTCAATCACAGGTGCTTCATCACCTGGGCAGGTGGGGCCCGGAACGAGCACTTGGTCGACCCCGACACGGCCTTCGTCCGCCATTACAGGAAGTCCTGCAGTATCGGCAAGGACAGGTGCGTCAAGCTGGCATCTGAGAACATCTTGGATACCAATGCCGACAAATTCCAAAAGAGATTGCTGGAGAGAGTGACGAAAGTTGAGACGGAGATTCTTAAGAAGATTTGATATGGTGATTGTGACGGTGTTGATGATATTTGAAAGGATGGGAAGGAAGTATTATTGTTGTTGTTGTTGTGGATGGCTGGAGAGTTGTTGCTATTGTTGCCGGTGTCGATGTTGTTGTGATATCGTTGTGATGCTGCTGATGATGATGATGACGAGGACGATGATGACGATGACATTATGGGTAGCATGATGTTATAGTTTTGCAAGTTTTTCTGCTGCTGTGGTGGTTGCTGAGTCTTCCGTGTGACCGTGTGTTCGTGATGTGTCAATGTCATCATGTCAATGTCAATGTCAAGTAAGAGTGATAGTGATTAGGTCGTTTCTTCATTGTGATCGTCCATATTTACAAAAGACATTATTTTTTGAACGAGGAGATCTTGTTACATTGCTTCGACTTAAAATGTTCCCCCGTCAAACCCCCTTTGACTTTAAATAATTCATTTGGTTTCAACCGTGGATTAGGTTTCGTTGAGTTGCATTTTTCAGTCGGTTTCTTTCCTTTTACGTCCTCCATATTTTATTTTATTTTATTTTAATTTTTTTCTTTTTGGTGAAAAAAGGTGGAAATATGTCGAACGTTGAGTATTGATGCCTCAAGGATCCGATGCGGACCTCAGTTACAATGTGCTATTTTCATTTTTGCTTTTCCGAAAACATGAAACAACAACAACAACAGCAGCAGCAGCAGCAACAACAACAACAACAATAGCGACGATCGTAGCAACAACAACAACACCAGCCGCAGATCGTCATTTTACTATTGTCCTTTCTTGTTCGAAGACCAGTCCTTTTGTTAAATTGTTGTTCTTTTCAGACAGTTCAATTCTGACAGAGTCACTTTTTTTTTTTGTTGCAGGATTACATCTAGATTGAGGACTTAAAAATATCGGATTGTGATGATCACAAATTTAAAAAATAAGAAGAAAAAAAAAAACAAAGCTTGCACTGTATTCGTTGATCCCACGATCGTCTATTTATTAAATCTATTCATTAAGTCAGCGAATAACCACGAGTTCATTAGGTAATCCATTATGTCTACATCCAATCATCATCGTCATCACCACCACCATCATCTTCATCATCTTCATCGCTTTCATCGTCGTCATCATTCCGGATCTCAATTTCCTCACTTCCGCAGTCATTCATCATCGAAAGGCTGGAAGCAGAGTGAATGCATGTCATCCTTGCCGTCATCGTCCTATCATCCTCCTCTTCATCATCACCACCATCATTATCATCATCATCGCCATCGTCGTCGTCGTCGTCGTCATCATCAGTATCAAGTGGAAAAGACGTTCGACTCATGACTCGTGCAGTGAGTAACTCAGTTCTCGTGAATCGACATTTTTAGTCGTTGATTGCTGCTGCTGCTGCTGATGCTACTGTCGTTGTTGCTGCTGCTGTTGTAGCTGGTGACGCCATTGGTCGTTGCGTGACGTTATCATCTTCTGCTGCCCGTAGTCAGTCAACCTCTGCCAATCTCCGTCAGCTTCTTTTTGACTTCTTTCAACTTCTTGGACTTAATTTTACTTTATTCGGATTAATTAATTCGGGACGTCTCAAAAAGACAAAGAATCGAACAAATTCATGAATTTATAATCCTTTCTTGGAGATAATCGCAGATAGAATGCCAAATCTCTTTGGGTCTTGAATTGGAAAACTTGAATTTTAAAATAATAATAATAATAATAATGATAGTAATATACAGATTAAAGTCTTTATTAGTATCTTTAACAGCACCCAAAATGACTTTTTATTGTGTCTTTTTTTTTGTGAAAATTTGTGAACATTTATTTTTGAATTGAGCGTCTCTTTATTTTTGTGGTCAAATTTCCACTGGGAAATAAAAGTTGTGGAAAATTTGAAGATCCGTTGTTGTCATTGTCGCTGTGGTTACCACTGCTACTACCATCACCACAGCTACTGCCGCTGACGTCGTGGTCGCCGTTGTCGTCATTGTTATGCAGTCGCGGCAATGATAGGATTTTCTGTTCGGAGGACATGAAAAGGAATTGAAATGAAGTTAAGAGTCGTTAGGAAGAAAGCAGAATTTGAAACAATTTCTCTTGGAGCGTATGCACCTTTTCTGAGAATGTATTGATCATGTAAAGATACATTTAAGTTGTTTTTGTTGTTGCTACTGTTGTTGTTTGTTTCTAAATAAGGTGCCGACCCTGGTCTCTAGTCTATCATCGTCGTCGTCGTCGTCATCGTTCGTGGAAGTGGATATCCGTGACTTACGGTAATGGAAGATATCGAGTCATTGTTTCTAGAATGAGACCATTGCATATCGATTCCAAGAGACAGACCTTAATGGGTTTTTGGACATATTTGGGAGATTTTTAAATGTTGACTTACGTCCAGAATATAAAAACAGTGTGCATTTGTAGCTAGAAGTGAGGCACAGTTATCGCCTGGGTGTGTTCGATTCGCCCGTGGTTATATTGCTTTCCAATAGGAAAAGACAGATTTACGATCTGAGGGCTAGACCTGCTTGGACAAATCCCATTACTAGCGCTGTCGTATTTAGAACCGATGTTCCACGATTATGATGATGAGGACGATGACGACGATGAACAAAACTGATAACAAAGTTTTACAGAACAACAATGCCGCTATGTATTGTTCAACGACCCTAGACGTTTATTTTAAGTTTACTAGACGCCGAGAAAAGTTCCTGACGATTAACTTCTATTGAAATTTAAAATCACAGACGACATTAATTCTTCGTGCTTTCAGCCAAAACGAGACCCCAAGAAGAGGCGCAAATGTGTCTGAATCGTGAGTCTTCTCTAAGGTCTGAGGTTGACCTTTAGCGAGTCATCAGACGTTTGTCTTTGCAGTGTGCAAGCATAGAATGACGAACAACCTGGTACGAAAAGGCTTTTGTCTAGAAGACAATGATGGCCCACGGTACCGTCAAATTGAGATTTATGGTAATGGGATTTTAGTTAAATTTAGAGCAATAATAATTAAAAAAAACAAAAAAAAAACAATAATAATGATAATAATAATAATAATAATAATAATAACAATAATAATAATAATAATAATAACAATGAATTTCTGTTAATTACAGTTGAACATTGATTCTTAAATTGCATCCCCATTTTGATGTACGAACGTAAAACAAAGCCTTGAACAATGGATATGCCTGACCGATCATTAATCATCTGAAATGAGTGAAATTTGAAAGAAATAAATATACGCGATAAATCGTTTAATTATAATAATATATTATCAAATACATTAATTTTATGCAAATAGAATAAATTTAATGGTATTTATTTATTTCTAAATTTAATTTTTATTATATTAAGATTGACAAAACAATAATAATAATAATCTCTGATCACTGGCAAATTTACGACCCGTAAAGTGCTTTGTGTACCTTTAGTAGCACCTGTACTGCTACCTTTGTCTGTATCTGCCAGTAGTATCCAAAAACAGTACACTCAGTAATCGATTGTACGTAATCTCAACATCATTATCGTAATCGCCATCGTCATCATCATCATCATAATCGCCATCTTTTGCTCAGTCTACTGCAAAGATTTACAGCCCGATCATCCGATTATAAGCGGCTTTCTAGGATGCAATCAAGCGTAAACGCTTTCCACTCCATTGTATCCGGTAAATCCCAGAAAATTGAAACCGAAAGCGAATCCAGTTTTTTGTTTCATGACGTTGTTTTGGTAGAGAAAGTCCCAAACGGATAGAAATATTAAGAAATGAACATAGAACAACAAAAGAAAAGATTGTGTTGTTTGCAACAACAACAACAGCAACAACAACAACAACAGAATTTCAGAACTAAACATTCAAGGGCTCGACGTAAACGATGACGCTGATGATGGTGATGATGACAATGCTGATGACGACGACGACGACGATGATGGTGACAGCTACACCGGCAAACGATTAGAAGTCTAGAAGCAATCTAACATCCATCTACCCATCAATCCATCATTCACTTTCTGAGGAACATAACACACACAGAGTGGTTTCCTCCTTCCAACGTTCTGTCAGTCATTCTGACAGAGGCTCACGTTGCTGGCCACGTCGGCCATCTTGAAGAGGTCAACCGGTTGACCCGAACTCAGGGAGATGTGACCGATGCAGCCACGGAAGCCGGACGAGTACCTGCCGGCTGTGCGCCGTTCGACGTCTGGCACGCCGCCTAAGGAAGGTGAAGGTCAAGTGCGATAATGGTGACGACGACGACGATGATGGTGGTTATGATAATGATGGTGATAGCGATGAAGTTGATGACACAATGACACGGTGATGATGATGCCGACGACGATGTCGATGATGATGATGATGACGACGATGACCTACCGATGTAAACAGTTCCATCAGTGAACATCTGCTCAGCTCTTCCGGGACACGTGACCTTGACGATTTCACTTCCGTCGACCTCCAGGGTCGCCTCTCTTCCTCTCCTTGAATTGATTAAATAATTGTTTTAATATTAAGTCCACTTTTTATAACTTTATAAGCAATTTAATAATACTAAATATAAACATTACTTTAATAACATTAAATGCGAATAACACACTGAACTAATTAATAATACCATTAATTTAATAATAATAATAAATGCAAACATTAAATCAGGTCCGTAGACACAAAGACATTGCAATCTTTCAGCTATCAACGACCATCGGGGGTCACATTCCAACCTGTGAATCCTGACCGAGTGCCAGAGGCCATCGTCGACCTTCGTCTCGTTGAAGGTCATCTTTCCAGTGCCCTCCCCAAGGCCGAACTCAACCGTAACCATTCCGTCCGTCAGACCAACCACGAGAAAGTCCCCGCTCTTTCTATTGGGTCTCCTGTCAGTGCCCGCCACGTCATAATCATCGTCGTCGGCGGCGACAATGCCATGGTAAAAGTAAGCGTCGATCGTCTCGTCGTCGTCTTCGTAGCCGCCGTCGTCGTCATTGGCGACGGACTGAGGATTGTTCCCGATCGTTTCGGGGGACCAGAACCCGCTCGGGCCATCGTCAGGGTAGGGGTAAAGGTCCCCGTCCACGCTCTTGAATGGCGGGCCATTATACCCTTCGTGCTCGTTGAACAGTTCCGAGTAGTTCCTGCCGGTGCTGCTGCCCGGAAACCTTCTGGCAGCTGCTGTCGTCGATGTCGCTGCGGTCGAAGCCGTTGCTGTCGTCGTCGTCGCCGATTTAGGCGTCTGCGGCGTGTCGTCGATCTGGTTGCTGATGAAAAAGATGAGTCCGCTGCCATTCCTCTGGGCTTTCAATCTCATCTCGAGGTCGAACGTACTTCCCCTAGTCCTTGCCATAAGAGGAGATGTTTATTTTTAAGATTATTTATAACCTTAATAAATAAAAATGGTTAAAATTGGTTGCACTCCATTTCAAAAATTAAATTAAATTAATCCTCAAAAAATTAGATTCGTTTCAACCCTTTAACACTTTGACGGAAGGGAGGAGTGGGTTAAAATTTGGATGACAGAACTTTTTATAAGTACTTTGAGACGATGTCGTAACGGGTTATGAGCATGTAGCTGTTTCCCTCGAACTTTGGCATTGGATTATTGACTTCATTGGAACCTTTGATAAATTGATTGAATCAGTCCATCAACCAAAATCAATCAAAAGTAATGTTTCAATCAATACTCACTTCTTTTATATCTGTACCTGTATCTTGCAGCTCCTTTAAAACAATAACTGGCTTAGCCTCAATTCATTCAGCTAATACAGTTGCATAATTAAACATTTCGAAGATAATTACTTAAAATTAATTAAAAATGAACTCTAAACTCACTTCCCTGACAGTGGTCATCCTGAAATCCAGGCAGACAGTCGCACTTGTACTTGTCCAAGATGGCGATGCATTTCCCGCCATTCAGGCAAGGTCGCTTCGAGGAGCAGGGATGTGCCGAACACTCTCCGATGTTGACTCCGCCCAAAGATTCATGGATCAATTTAATGGGTCTTTCGTTTATGACTAGCTGGAAGATGCAAGTTTAAATTTTCGAATGAATAAATCTTACTCTAATATAATAAATAGTTAGTTTAAATTAATTTTTAAAATCCTTTTTCACTCTTCTTTAGCATTAACCAACTCCAGCCAACCTTTTGAATGCACCCGTTGAACGATGACGTCACGAAAGCATTTCTTGTGACCTCGTCGAAGTTTCTGTGACCTCCAACGAAAAGGTCAAGGGCCAGAGTGAGCTGAGTAAAGGCGCCCTTCGACGTTCCAGTCACCTCCATGTCTCCATCCACCTGCAGGTGACCGTTCTTTCCGTCTCTCCAGGCTTTCACGGTATGCCATTCGTTGAGAGTCAGAGGATTTCTTCCTCTAAAATTAAGATTAAAAGCAGATTGTTTTTAAATCCGTTTCAATATCTTGGCATTAAATATTTTCATGGAAAATTTTGGGAGCTCTTTTAAACTCTTCCTTTGTGGAATTGAAACCTTAGATTCAGTTTTCCACACGAATTTTATTCTTGAGATCCTTAATCTAAACTCTTTTAGCCTCAAAAGTCATTCGAATTGATAAAAGTTTCTGGAAAAATTACAAATTCCCAAATGTTTTACAACGAGTTTAATTATAGTGTAAGCTGATTATTAACTCGTAATAGTTTTGTAATTACTTGATAACAGCAGGTCCTGTTCCCAGATCGAAGCGAAACTCGACAGTCGAATTGATGAGAGCCAGCGAAACAAAGTCACCGAAACCATCCGGGGAAAACCCGTTGAAAAGAAGCATGCCGTTGGAAGTCCGAGGGAGGAAAGCAATTTCAATCTGGAGAAAGTTTAGCACCGTACGTCTCAGGCCGACGTATTGAAGATAAGACATGTCGCTGAACGAGGGCATAGTCACGTCTGCTTCTGTTTGAATTTAAAATATGGCGCCAAGATTCAGGGATGGGCGATTCAGGAATTATAGCTTAAATTCGCGGCTCGCATTCTTTTAAATCTTATTCCATATTTACGTAGGATTATCGTTATTTAGATAATTAAATGAATTTTCTTTTAAATATTCACTCCACAACTCACTTCGTTCGCAGTTTTTTCCGACATTCCCCAGGCGGCACAAGCAGACGTACGAGTCCACCTCCTTGTTGATGCAAGTCCCGCCATTGTGGCACTTCACTCTTTCGCACTCGTGGCCGTCGCACTCCTCTTTTGGTTGAGAAATTGATTCAAAATGAATTGTTTTAGCGCATTATTCATTATTTTTTCCCACGATTTCCGGCAATTCGTCAATAAATGAACGTAATGCGAAACAACGACCGAAAATTTTTGTGACAGAAAAAAGGAAGCGTTGGCATCCAATCTGCCGGAATTAATTTCAGAGCTTCTCCTGACACGTCAACATTCATTTCCGCCCCTGAAGCTCATCTGACTTTTTATTTTGAGTTACTATTTCTTTATTTATTTGCGTTACTTCAATTTTTTTTAAGTCCATATTTCTCCGAACCAACAGAGCAATTAATTTCATGCGATGTCCTAAAAGTCCCAATCCGATGATTACTCTTAGGAAGGGGGAAGCAATTCTCTCTAAACAATATTCCTCCGGCCATCCTACCATCCATCAAAGGCAAGCTTTCAATATTTGCTTTTGCCTTGATCGCAAATCTATCATCATCGTCGTCGTCGTCGTCGTGGCGACATCAAGCGACTGTTTTTCCAGCACTCACCGACGTCCAAGCCGTAAAGAGCATCGCCAACGAACGCCCCCCTCCTCATATCGTACTTCCTGTCCCTGACCTCCAACCTTCTTATGCACCCCACGAATCCCGTCTTGGCCCCAGAGTAGCGGGCCGCATGGGTCATGTTCCTATGACCTCCGAGGAACAGATGATCTCTGAAGGTCATTTTCGTGTAGTCGCCCTGAGGATAATAGGGTTACAAGGGTCACGAGTTAACTTAATGGGATCGTCTTGATATTTTCTTGTTTTTTTAGGGCGCTGACCTTCGAGCGACCTTTCAGAACCGGACCAGAGTTCAGCCTCAGTTCGGCTTCCGCCTCCTTCCTCAGGATTTCCAGCGAGTTCCAGGATCTCAAATCGATTTGGTTTTCGGTCCTTATCCGGCCCAAGCCTGTGCCGCAGTCAAATCTGGAAACATTAACGTACTTATTTACAATAAATAATAATAATAATAATAATAATAATAATAATAATAATAATAAGGTCATTATAATAACAACAATAATATTAATAACATCAACATGGGTTGTATTAACGTTACCAAATGCAACTCCACTCGATGGAAAAACGAAAAGGATTTAAACGAGTGTATTCTTTCATTTTTCTTCAGTCAATAGACAATCAATCATTGGTTGATGGGCTCCTTTTTGCTCCAGTGATTATGTTAATGTTGTCCTGATAATGATGATGATGATGATTACCAAGATGTTGATGGTTATTATAATGACGGCAACGATGATGATGCTGGTCGTGATGATGATGATGATGATGATTACGTCAGAGATTATGATGACGATGATGATGATGATGATGATGATGATGATGATGATGATGATGATGATGATGATGATGATGATGATGATGATGATGATGATGATGATACAACAAGGAAAAGACGGCGGCCATCCGTTCAAGATGAAAGAACAAAAATGAAATGTTCCCCCGTTTATGACGTCACCGAAGAGACGTGGGGGACGAAGATAGAGAGAGTGGCGGGAGATTACCATGAGGCACTGGGGCCGGATGGACGGACGGATGGACGGACGGACGGATGGATGGATGGATGGATGGATGGATGGATGGATGGACAGACGGACGGTTTGATGGATGGAAAGGATCAAACAAGAAATGTTTGAGTAACGTGATGATGGAGCGGAAGGCACCTTTGTCATCATTTTCCAGAACATACACTTTCATTCCCATCCTCATCTTCCTCTTCATCTTCGTCGTCATCGTCGTCGTCATCGTCATCATACTTTTCCAACCGGGTGATTGTCTAAGGATGATGCGGATGGAGAGATCGCAGAAAAAAAAGAAGATAAAAACGACGTCTCCTAGCTCCGCCTTTGAAGTGAATGCACATTTAAACTACAATAATCCCGCTAATGGTATCTCCTAATGACGTCATACAACGACGACGACGACAACGACGATGATCCTTCCAACCAATCAAACCATTAAACTCCAGTCACGACGTCACGAGTGATGATGATGATAATGATGACGACTAGAGTCTTGCAATCACCCTAGTGAATCCTTAGCCCCATATCTGACCCTATGACCACTATCCCCCCACCATTACTCGGTTGGGAGGGGGGCATGATTCGGATGGATCGGCCAGCGAGAGATATTGGCTCCATGAATTTCCGGGAGTGTGTTTATTACTTTCGAGGTTGCAGTGGCAAGGTTCAAGGTCGTCGTTTGCAGATTGATGGAGTTGTTACCATGGCGATGCGTCAATGTCAGGTTTCTGCAGATAGGCAAAACCTTCCCGCATGAAGATGGACGGATGGATGGATGAATGGATGAGGTGTTGTATGTATTATAATATGTGTATGTTTATGTATGTATGTAAGTATTATTATTATTATTATTATTATTATTATTATTATTATTATTATTATTATTATTATTATTATTATTATTATTATTATTATTATTATTATTATACACATTTTTCCTGCTTCTTCTCGGTCTCACAGCCGGTGATGAATGAATGCTGAGCACTACCAGTGCTCTCAGCAATTCACCCAAGAACTTTTCGAAGAATGTGGGCAGTGCCCAGCAAGGAGATCTTCTGAATCTCCGAAGTCTTTGGTCGTCCTGGTATCAACTCTACATACTTTGTAAAGTCTTTTCTTAGCGTTCCGAGCGCTCCTACAATTACCGGAACGACTTTAGACTTCACTTTCCACATCCGGTTGATTTCAATCTCCAGGTCCTTGTATTTGCTAATTTTTTCAGCTTCTTTGAGCGCGATGTTCTTATCATCCGGAACTGAAACATCGATTAGCATGCAAGACTTGGATCTCCTGTCATGGATAACAATGTCAGGTCTGTTGGCCAATATTTTCCTGTCCGTGATAATCGCATAGTCCCATAGAATGGTGCAATCTTTTATATTCGTCACACTTTGGGGCGTGTGCTCGTACCATTTCTTTGGAACTTCCCATCCTAGCTCACGGCATACAATCCAGTGGATGTAACTGGCCACCTTATTATGTCGGTGCAAATATTCAGTTGCTGCTAACACAGTGCAACCCGACGTTATGTGGCTTATCGTTTCTTGGGCCTTGCCACAGATCCTGCAATTGCCATCTATCTGCTGCTTCAATATCATACGTTGATGGTAACGTGTGTTTAGTGTCTGGTCTTGAGCTGCCATGATCAAACTCTCAGTTTCGCCTTTGAGCCCAGCGCTTCTTAACCAAGCACAGCTTGCTTCTTTGTCCACCCAATTCTTTTCTAAGTTACAAAAGAATTGTCCATGCATGGGCTTTTCCCTCAATTCATTTATTCTCTCCTTCTCCATGTTGTCCTTTAACATTTCTTTCACGGATGTTTGAACTGTGGGCAAGAACAGATATTTATTTTTAATTGTCTTTGCTTCCTTAAGGAGAGAATATTTTGCCTTCCCTGCTTCATGCTTTTTGACAAGACTACAGAGCCTGTCTTTGCCCTGTTCAATATAATCACTCAAGTTAACCATGGAGCATCTGTAAGCAGACATCAGTTGGATAAGTCCCCGGCCTCCATTGCGTCTCTTAATGTAGAGTCGACTAACATCTCCTTTTGGGTGATGAAGTCCATGCATCGTCAGCAACTTTCGAGTCTTGCGATCCATTTTGTCGATTTCAGACTTTCTCCAATCAATTATGCCAAAGCTATAGGTGAGCACTGGAATTGCCAAAGCATTAATTGCCGATAACTTGTTCTTGGAATTTAACTCTGATTTGAGAATGAGACGCACTCTACGGTAATACTCTCTGGCTATTTTCTCCTTCATTTCAGGATGTTTAATGTCACCATTCTCATCGATTCCAAGATATTTGTACGCCTCCTCTTCGTTAAGGCTCTGAATTGAATTGTGATCGTCAAATGGCATGTTTCGGCTTTTGATCTGCTTGCCTCTCTTCATTATAGCTACGGCACACTTGTCTAAACCGAACTCCATGCAAATGTCATCAGTAAACGTTTTGACTGTGGTTAGGGCCTTGTTAAGTTGGGTTTCTGTTTTAGTAAATATTTTTAGATCATCCATGTAAAGTAAATGAGATATTTGTTCTTTTGGTTCTATTTCATATCCTACTTTTAATTTATTTAGCATATTTGATAAGGGTACTAAAGCCAAACAGAAAAGGAGGGGTGAGAGAGAGTCACCTTGGAAGATTCCTCTCTTAATGCTTATTCTATTGGTTTTTATGCAACCCAACTGATGACACAGCATAAGTTCGGTTTTCCATTCTTTCATCGAGCATTCCATGAAACCGGTGATTCTAGCAGGGACTCCATACATCTTCATTGACGCCAAAATCCAAGAATGGGGGACACTATCGAATGCCTTCTTATAATCAATCCATGCCATTGCTAAATTCCTCTTCATTCTTTTGGCAGTACTTACAATCATCTTGTTTATAAGTAACTGGTCTTTACAACCTCTTGACCCTCGTTGACAGCCTTTCTGTTCTATAGGAAGGATGTTATTCTTATCAAGGTGTGTGTATAGCCGGTTTGATATTGCAGAGGTCAGCAATTTATATAAGGTGGGAAGACAGGTTATAGGTCGGTAATTTTTGGGATTGTTTTGGTTTGCACCTTTTGAGAGGAGAAATGTTACACCGGAGGTTAGCCAGGATGGTATATTTTCTGGGTTATTAATCAAATCATTAAAAGCTATTGTAAGTATACTATGGAGAGAGGTAAAACGTTTAATCCAGAAATTTTGTATATTGTCAGGGCCTGGGGATTTCCAATTTGAAGATTTTTTAATAACTTCCTGAATTTCACTTATTGTAAATTCTTTCCATTCTTCTGTAACCACATTCCTAAATGCAATTTCCTCATCTCTTACCCAAGCTGCTTCAGTGTTGTGCACAATTTCATTCTCAAGAATTCCTCTCCAAAATTCTTCAATTTTCTCTGCAGAGGGTGGGTCACTAATTGCTTCGTTTCGTTTACATAAATGACGGTAAAACTTCTTTGCATCCTCTTGGAAAAGCTTATTTTGATGGTACCCATCATTTCTTTTACAGTATCTCTTTAACCTTTGGGCAGTAGCCTGCAATTTCATCTTAATGTCTTGCTCCTTCTCTTCTAGGGACTTACTTTCGTCTTTGAAGAGGTGTTTAGCCTTATTGTGAACCCTCTTTGTTGCCACACCCTTTTTTATTTCACTTATAATTGATAAATCCTTCCTGTACTGTTCTACTTTATTGCTGATCCGTACTTTCCATGCAGGTTCTTTCCTTCCGACGGGGCCATCTCGTGGTTTCTGTACCCCAGCTATGACACTGGCTGAGCAATAGATTAAATCATTAATTTCGCTTATATTAAGTTTTTATTATTATTATTATTATTATTATTATTATTATTATTATTATTATTATTATTATTGATGTTGTTGTTGCTGCTAATGTTTTTATTATAATAGAAGTTTATTACAAGCATTGTTATTGCAAACATTGGAATTTCAAATAAATGTATTAAAAATTACCACAAGCCAAAACAATTCTTTTGACTTTTTTCTGTTTAATTCCGAATTAAATCCCTCTTATTTTCCAAAAATTACTTTCACCCTAAATCCACACTAAACCCTTCTGTACCTATCAAAAACCCATCCAGATGACCATCATCCATCCATCCATCCGTCTGTCCATCCATCCGTCTGTCCATCCATCCGTTCATCATCATCATCATCATCAACTCTACTAACTCGATTTATCAGGACAATATCGATAAAAATCTGATTTTCATTCGAGCAACAAATGACCATTGAAAGCCCGCCACTGATTTTGAAATAAATTTGGCACTAAAAGAGCCATCAAGTCCCATCGAATGACTTTCTTTTCTGCACGTTCTCTCCATCCTTCCTCTCATCCGTTATCGGATCGATATCCTTTGATATCTTTAGATTTAAAATTTTAATTTAAAAAAATTGGTTTATAAAATTATTAATTATTTTTTTTATATTATTCATAAATGTTTTGTTTTTAAATCAAAGAATGTCATTCTTAGATTGATGGATGGATGGATGAACAGATGAATGTATGTAAGGATGGACAGAAATATGGAAAGATGGATGGATGGATGGAAGGGAGGGAGGAAGGATGGATGGGCTATCAAATGAAATCGCCAGAAAGACGTCAATTATCGGCCGCCTCAGGAATGCAATAAACCCCGAATTTATAAAGGTCGTTAAAAAAGAATGTCTCATATTAAACAAACAACACACGGTAGCCCCATCGCACCGTAGTACCCCATCCTCCTACTCAGGCCATGCCCCCCCCCCCCCCCCCAGGCCGCTACTCCCCCCACTGGGTCGAGAAAGGGACTTATTCCATTTCTTAGTGACTTCTCGTGGCCAATTTGTACTCGGAGTAACGAGATGACGTCGTTAGGAGCTGAAGAGATCCGTTTGTTTTCCAGCTAAGATCCGTTTAATGTGGCCCGAGATCCAGAGGAAGAGTACGCGATAGAATCCCGCTCTCGTTCTGAGCTTGGCATTGAGTGTGCCATTCTTCTTGGGGCTCTGATCTTCGAAGCAATTTGCCCGGTCGAGAGCTCATGAAGTGTGCTCGGATCACTCGCTTTTCAGTGTGAAAAGCGAATGAAGATGAGGTCGGAAGTGGAGTCAATTCCTGTGCAGTGTGTCAAATTTTTTTTCTGCTGCTGTGACTTTTCAGTTGAACTTGAGTTATCGATTTATTTTTTAATCTTTTTAATCACTTTCTTTGATCCTCGGACATTATAAATGGTTTATACTTTTATAAATATCATTTTCCTAAATAATAACAACAATTATTACCATTAATTATATATAATATAATAAAAATAGTAATAATATAAATTATTATTACATAATAATAGCACAATAATAATTTATAATTAAATAAAATAATAACAACTTTTAAATATATAAAATAAAAAAAATAATAATTATTATTATTATTATCATTAATTATCAGATATCATTAATCCTTCCACTATCTTCTGCTCGAGGCTCTGATGTTTTCCCAGAACTGAAATGATGAATCACCCGCAGTTTCAAAAATTCCAGAAGAGGACCAAAAAAATGTCCGCTGGAAAATTTCAAGCCTGGAGAGCATTAAATTCTTATCAGGAAATTCAAACAAACACGCACACATACGTAAACAAACATATACAAACATACATACACACGTACACACACGCACACATGCAGACACTCACCTAAAAAAAAATAAACAAGAAAACTGAGCGGGAAAAAGACGTACGATAATCGAGAGCGTAAACAGACTCGTCTCACTCGTCTGCTCACTTTCTTGTCGCGGCATAGATATAAAAATACAAAATGGCCGACAAGATATCGGAGTTTATGGCGACCGCCCATGAATTCAGCGTAGTCTTCCAAGGTCCATATCTTCAGGTTATTGATTTTTTTTCCCTTGTAATTGCAAAAGTCGAGGCAATATATTGCTATCGATCTGCCAGTCCGCCTCAGGCCACACTCTGTTACTCTCCAAAATATTTTGGGGGTGGGGTAGCCCAGGGACGGTAGGAGAGAGGGCTAGGAATGGTCCGACTGGGGGTACGATTGTTATAAAATGAGAAGAGAATCGTGAGTATGGCTGAGGATATATCAAGGTGAACTGTGGTTTATAATAATCTAAAAGCAATGATGCTATGGATAACAACTTATAAATAATATTATTATTATTATAAATTGTTATTATTCTTATTTTATTTTTATTCTTGTTCTTATTATTACGGAGACGCACTCAAAACAATCGTTCCGGAGTGGATTTGAATTCCCATCCAGGCGCTCAATTCACGCTCGCTTATCTTCAATAGAATCTCTCTCCCCACATCTACCCATATCCACCCACATCTCCCCACATCTACCCCCATCTACTCACAAACCCATCATTCAGGTCTCAAATCCTGGCGGTACATTACCCC
The DNA here is from genome assembly GCA_034509925.1 of Hirudinaria manillensis. NCBI lineage: Eukaryota > Metazoa > Annelida > Clitellata > Hirudinida > Hirudinidae > Hirudinaria > Hirudinaria manillensis. The sequence goes on from CM067526.1 coordinate 13,483,923, forward strand.
CTTACCTTTCTCCATTTCGTTCCGTCAATCATTCCACCAGACTTCCCATCATTACCATAACCACGGAAGTTATTTGCGAATGACCTCACATCCGGTTCAATGTCACCCGCGGACCAATCAGAATGCTGGCGCTGTTTCATCTTAGCGCCTAATTGGTTCCAGAATCGACGATTCCGAGTGGATTAAAGTTCTTGGGTTTCAGTGTTTTGCAATCGGTTTTCGGTTCTTTGTTGATTCCTTCTTTATCCCTTCTCTGTCTCTCTCTCTCTCTCTCTCTCTCTCTCTCTCTCTATCTCTCTCTCTCTCTCTCTCTCTCTCTCTCTCTCTCTCTCTCTCTCTCTCTTTTTGCTATTTTGTTTTATTCGCTCTCCTTTTAATTTCCTGCTCCGTTTATTGACGATTCAGTGTCAATCGATCTGGCAGAGTCTGAAGGTTATTTGCTGATGGTAGCTACGATTGCTTTCAGAGAGTAATGCTACTGGTGCTAGTAGTGATGATGATGACGACGAAAAATACTACTATGACGTTGATGATGATGATAATAATAATGATGACGACAACAACGACGATGATGATGATGATGATTACCACCATGCTAACGATGTAAGGTCCTTTTCACCGTTTCTCTTACATCATCATCTCGTCTGTCTCCAATATCGCTCATTCATCTTCATTATCGCTCGAGAAATTGCCTACTTTTTCCTGCAGAGCAAAAACAGGAACAGAACCCTCCATCAAATCGTCAGTGATTCACCGAGCAATTACTCTGTTACATTAATTTTAAAGATAATTATTATTATTATTATGTTTGAGCATAAATATACCTATTGTTAGTTGCAACGTAATATAATTGACATGTTCTTATCATCATCGTCATCGCTATCATCATCATCATCTTCTTCTTCTTCATCGTCGTCGTCGTCATCATCTTTCCATCATGCTATCTGGGTTCCCCTTCACCATCTTTCCCGGAACTGAGTGCATCCGTGTTATCAGATGAAACCCACGACCCTCCAAAACTTCATCATCTCACCCACCCTCACTCCATCTACCCACCCTCAGTCCATCTACCCACCCTCAGTCCGTCCACACACCGTCACTCCATCTACCCACCCATCCATCCATCCCTTATCGACGCAATATCGGAAATCATTTCTGCGTTGGAAAGATCACTTCTGCTGTGTTTTTTTGCGTTTAAAAATATTTTAAAAGTATTTTTATTTATTTATTTATTTATTTATTTATTTATTTATTTATTTATTTATTTATTTATTTATTTATTTATTTATTTATTTATTTATTTATTTATTTATTTATTTATTTATTTATTTATTTATTTATTTATTTATTTATTTATTTATTTATTTATTTATTATTATTTATTTATTTAATTTTATTATTTATTATTTATTTATTTTATTTAGTTATTTATTTATTTATTTATTTATTTATTTATTTATTTATTTATTATTTATTTATTTATTTATTTATTTATTTATTTATTATTTTTTATTTTATTTATTTATTTATTTATTTATTTATTATTTATTTATTTATTTATTTATTTAGTTATTTATTTATTTATTTATTGATTTAATTATATATTTATTTATTTATTTATTTATTTATTTATTTATTTATTTATTTATTTTATTATTTATTTATTATTTATTTTTTATTTATTTATTTATTTATTTATTTATTTATTTATTTATTTATTTATTTATTTATTTATTTATTTATTTATTTATTTATTTATTTATTTATTTATTTATTTATTTATTTATTTATTTATTTATTTATTCATGGCAAATATCTGAAATGTCTAAAAACATTTAAATAATAAAATATAATTTTAACAATTATATTCATAATAACGATTATATTTAATAATATTATTATTATAGCATCAATGGAATTACAATTATTCTAAATAAATTATAAGATTATAATTATAATTATCATCATCATCATCATCATCGCCGTAATACCAATAGACCGAAGGTCATGGTCATGATATTCAGGCTATTTTTATCACTGGGCTTTATTTGACGTTTTTATTGGCTGGCATAAAATTGCTTGAAAATTTCCTGACGCCATATTGAGAAATTTATAAGCGGGTGTTTTTTTAGGAAAAGAAAGGATATATCAGAATAATAATAATAATAATAATAATAATAATAATAATAATAATAATAATAATAATAATAATAATAATAATAACAATGAAGGCGGAAAAACTATGATGACGACGACGATTACGATTGCAATGATGATGATGATGATGACGACGTCAAGAGGTTCCACCCACCCACCTGAATTCCACTCTTCCGTCGATTAGATTGACCGAGAAAAAGTCATGTGACGCGTCCACGTGATCTGAGGAGAAGAGGAGGAGGCCGCTGTCAGCTTCCGGTCTGAACTCAAGCCTGAAGGAGAACTCTCTGTAGGCATCCCTCAGCGTAGGAAAAGCAATGAAACCGAAACCTCCAAACTTGGGATACTTGACTGAAACGTCGGCTGTCAATCGGTTGAAACTTTTGATTGATTAAGTCAAAGATTTTGATTGACTCGTTGACTGATTGATTAATTGCTTGCTTGACTTGCTTTCAATCGTTCAATTGACTAATTGATTGATTGATTGATTGTTTGATTGATTGATTGATTAAACCCAAGCTTTTGATTGATCCATTGATTGATTAAATTTAAAAAAGTTAGTGAGTTAGTTGATTGATTGATTGATTGGTTGGATTGATTGATTCACTGTTTGATTTTTCAATCACTCACTTTTCTCGCAGTGCTGACCGGCCGTACCCAATCGACAGAGGCATTTCTTTGGTGACGTCACGTTGCCGGGGTGGGCGATAAAAGGGGATTCATTGCAGATGCCGTCGTTACGACAGATCTGCTTGTCGCACTGGCGTCCGATGCCCTGGCTACCATGGTTTCGGTGGTGGCGGTGATGATGATGGTTGTGGTGGTGATGATGATGATGATGATTCTCAGAAGTGTCGTCGTCGTCGCCGTCGTCATCGTCGTCATCGCCAACGTCATCGCCAGTTCTGTAAATCTGCCTCTTCAAATGCTCTCGATATTGGACGCCGTGATTCTCTTCCGTTCCGGATTGATGCCAGTCGCGAGAGACGCTAGCGCCATCTGGGCTTATCGGTGGAGAGTTTTTCTCGGCACTTCCGGCGAGCGCCAATTTTTCGTTCATCTGTTGGCGCTTCGATTCCTCTTCCGGGCGCTGATCACTTCCGGTCTTCTTTTCTTTGGCGATTTTCCTTTTTTTTTCGTAAAATTGCTTGCGCTTTTCCCAATATTTCTTCATGCGCTCTTTCCTCTCTCTCGCTAAGCGCTCTTTCTGATCGTCGTAGCTTCTGCCATCGTCATCGACGTCGTCGTCCTCCTCATTTATGACGTTGTTGTTGTTGTTGTTTATGTCTTGCAGAGCGTGTTTACTACCAATGGCGTTCTTAATATCGTCCGATCGACTGGCCGGAAGTTGGAGGTTGTAATTCATCGTCTGACCTCGTGGCGACTTCTCTCCGGACGACTTCCGGTCGCCGCCATCTTGGTCTCCATTATCGCCGACTTTATGTTCTTTGCTTAGCGGACTTTGTTCATTCGTCGCTACCGATTGCTTATGTCTATGCTGACGCCTCCTGATTATATTGTTGTTGTTGTCATGGTTTTTGCCGCGAGAGGAAGTGACGTAATCTCGAGGGACGAACGTCATTGGCCGGTCATATCTCTGACCGGAAATGAATTTATTTTGAAATAAGTCGGCGGCGGAATTGTTGTTATTATTGCTGTTGTTGTCGTCGTCGACAATATTATTGTCGTTGTTGTTGTTGTTGTTTGGAGTCAGAGGACCAGAATCGAATAGGAGTCCTGCGAAAATCAGAAATAGTTTTTTTTCTATGACACCATATCTCTGATATCTCTGATATCACCGCTTATCTCTTCCTTAACGCTCCTGTATAATGCTTTGATATGGGATGCACAATTCATCATGTGACGGTGAATTGCTTCGGTGAATTGACATATCTCGACCGGTGAATTAGAAGCGCCTGACGCGTTCCAAATGACGAACGGTTTTGATGACTCATTGGAGTCGGTCGTGCGTGGATGTCAAATGACGCACGTCACGCCATGAAATCACACGAAAGCGAAACTTACCGCTCGCGAAGTCGGGTTTTCCGAGGCCGTGAAAAGCGAAAGTGAAAGCCAGGAGAAGGATTTCCATCTTTCCAGCCATAACAGCTCCAAAGGGGAGGTCTGGAAAAAATAGGTCGTCAAAAAGAGACTCTGAAAGCAATTTGTTTGCAAAAAAGAAAGTTGTCGCCGTTAATGCTGCTGTGTATCTATTTTCAGCTCGCTTTTTGTTTTTGTTTTTTTACAATTAACTGCTCATTTATTTATTTATTTATTTATTTATTTATTTATTTATTTATTTATTTATTTATTTATTTATTTATTTGTTTATTTATTTAAATAATTCGTCTATTTATTTAATAAATAGGTTATTGCAACTTACGAAAGCAACAGCACGTCGGGTTAAAACAAAGCAAAAAAAAATAAAATTAACAATAACATCGTCGTCATTGTCGTCATCATCATTGTCGTCTTCGCCATCATCATCGTCGTCGTTATCATCATCATCGTCATCATCACCATCATCATCGTCATCATCGTCGTCATCATCATCATCATCATCGGCCGCAACAGCAGCAACAACACCAGCGACAACCAACCTCCCGCTGAGCTTCCAAATGACCACTCACGGTCTTCTCCCAGTGTCCACTTTATAAATACACGAAGGAGAAGCGATGGGCGGCAGAGATGACGTCATCATCAACCTCCTCGTCGTCGTCGTCTTCATCATCATCGTCGCCATCTTCGTCGTCGTCGTCTTCATCATCATCGGTCGCCATCTTCGTCGTCGTGGTCGTCGTCATCGTCGTCGTGTCAAATGTAGAGGTGGTTTGGCAGCCTGTTGTACGAACTGGAAAATACGATGATGTGATCGTGAAGATGACGACGACGACGACGATGATGTCGATCCTGATGATGACGTTGAACTTTGAACTCGGTTTACTGCTTCTGCGGTCTGTAGCGCTTTCATCGATTCATTTAGCCAGATATCGTAAACATCATCGGCATCATTATCATCACCGTCGTCATCATCATCATCACCGCCAAGTTGTTTCCAAGTGGAATCCCAGTTTCCAGGCAAACACATTCCAGCGCGCATCTGGCAAATAATAAAAAAATACAAGCGTAGCGCGGAACTCCATGGCAACCACGCACATCGGCGCCGAACATTTTCACGCTCCGCTGATCACGGACGTCTGTTGCCATTGGAAACGACCTTGACCTTGACCGAGATTGGGAGGGGGGTGGAGACGCGGGAAATTCCAAGTTAAGCCTATCAAGAGATTGAGCATATTCTGTCCTATCCTATTCGAAGTCTTTGCGGTCGATTTGAGTCCAATTAAAATCTTATTATTATTCATATAATGTGATTAATATTGATGTAATATGATTAATATTTATGTAATATAATTAATATTCATGTAATGTGATTAATATTCATGTAATAAGATTAATATTAAAGAGAAGTGAATTCATTGAGAATTAAAATTGATTTTATCCTTTAAATGTTATTTTTTATTCGATAAATTCTTCGTCAGGGGTGACCTCGGTGACCCTAACGGCGGTCTTGGTACCCCGCGACCTACCACATCACATCGCACCGCAAAAGGGTGTTACAACAGCAGGGTGATATTTGAGCAATTAAAACGAACTATTGCAACACTTGTATTTTAAATGTTGTTGTTGTTGTTGTTTCTGTGGTTAAAAATGAAATGCTTGACTTAATTTCTTATTCTTTGGCCTAATCTTAGCTTGACGCAGATCCTCGGTAAACGATGTATTATAGTTCTTTGTTGTTATTTCTTTGTTGTGTGTTGTGATTATCGTTAATTTATAAAAAAAATAACATGTCGGCGGAAGCGGACACAAAACTCTGGCACAAAAGTCTGGTCATTCCGAAATCAGCTGGAAATTTGACGGAGAAATTTCCAAGAAGCTGATGATTCAACTCTAGTAAAGGATTATCAATAAATTGTTATAAATAAGTTATCTTATAAATAAATAAATGAATTATGTAACAATAATTAACAAGAAGCCTTCCCCTCATTCTGTCTGTCAACATCTTCCATTACAATTATGTAACAATAATTAACAAGAAGCCTTCCCCTCATTCTGTCTGTCATCATCTTCCATAAATTTGTCAGAGCAGGAAGAAGACGGAATAAAATAATATTTCTTTTAGTTTTGCTTTTGCATTTCGCTAACGTGATACCTGGAAAAACCCAAGCCAACCACGTGCACCTGCCTCACGACCACCAACTTGACCAACCAATCACGGTTGACCGACGATGGAATATTTTCAATCTCTGACGATTCTTCTGTAAATTCTGAATTCAAAATGTACACAATGCACCTGTGCATGCACTTGTGTGTGCATTGTGTGCACAAGATTGAGTACATCTTGAGGTCAACAAAATAATTACGCCAAACAAAGACAACGACGAGTAATCAATAATAACAATAATAAAAAAAATAATAATAACAATAATAATAATAATTAATGACCGCACGATAGATAAAATATTATCAGTCAAGCGCATAACTCTGAGAGACGTGAATAGCAAGAACAGCAGCAACAACAACAACAACAACAGCAACAATAAGGTACGTCACGCTCTAGTGACTCGGTTCATTCGACCGTGACGTCTCTTCCTAGCAGGGATGAATACTTTAGAAGGTTTAGAAGGAGACCAACAAGAACAAAGAAAAATTATGAAATGATGAAATATAAAACAATTTAAAATTTTTAACAGGTAAAATATTCATTAATTTATTATTTTATTTATTAATTAATTTATTTATTAATTTATTATTTTATTTATTTATTTATTTATTGTATATTATGGCGACGACATTTTAAGGTGAAAACTGTCCAATCGGATACTTTGATATTCACGTCAGTGGTGATGATGATGATCCTCGTTTCGAAGGTCTTACTGTTACCAATGGTTACGAATACTGTTACCAGTGGTCATGTTGATGATGACGACGACGACGATGATGTTGATGATGATAATGATAATGATGATGATAATGATGATGATGACTATGATGATCACAGAGGTTATTTAATCGTCAGATTATTAATTGGCCCGGTGAGAACAGTTTCAACCGTGAAAACAACAAAACAACAAAGAAAAAAAGAAAACAAAAGCAAAAAAAAAAAACAGTAAAAAATTTAAAATTAAATTTAAAATTAAAAACAAAACAATTCACGAAAAAGCAAACGATTTTGCACTCGAAAATGCTTGCCGACTTCTTCCGATTAAAAGCGGAAAAGCGTCCTTAGAGACCAACGTCGTCTTCGTCATCACCTCATCAGACGACCAAAGCAACAACTCGGCACAACGACAACTCAAAGATCGACGACGACGACGACTTCAAGACGGACGACGACACGCGCGCGTGTACGACAAAATACGGAGCCGTCGACGCGACCTTTGACCTTCGAATGACCTTGAATGCCGTATCGACTTTTGAACACCTCTGACATTGGACGAAGGATGTCACACGTGACTGAAGTGTTGCCACCGTCGTTGATACTGTTGTCTTCATTCATTCATTCATTTCTTCGTTCGTTCGTTCCTTCATTCGTTCGTTTCCTTTCCGAACTCAGAAAGATCTTCATTTGTGCCCGAACAAACCGAACCTCTTCGTCAGGAAGCAACATCTGAATGAAGCATGTGATGGTGATGATGATGATTGTTATAATGGTGATGATGATGAATGTTATGACTGTGATGATGATGATGATGATGAATGTTATGACTGTGATGATGATGATGATGATGATGATGATGATTGTTATGACTGTGATGATGATGATGATGATGAATGTTATGACTGTGATGATGATGATGATTGTAATGATGATGATGATGATGATGATGATGATGGTAACAATGATGATAATGTCTGTAAACACTAACGATGCCGATGATGATCACGATGAAGATTATTACCATTTAACGATTTAATGTCAGTTAACAGCTGAATGATTGAAACGACCGTGATTATCATAACAAATGAGATTATTTATCAACATTATTAATTAATTAATTTAATTATAAATTAATTAATTAATAATATAATAAATAAAATAATTATATATAATTTATAATAATATAATAATTAATAAATTAAATTAATTAATTTATTTATTATTTTGTTTATTGTAAAGGAGTGATCGAACGATGGACGTGTTCTGACGACGTGTACTTTGCTTCCGAAGTGTTGTCACATCTCGCGGCAAAAGGGTCGTTGGACCTGACGGCCTCGTCGTTGACCGTCGCGTCCGTGCTGTGTTGCGCGTGCTGCCCAAAAAAAAGGTAGGAGAAATCAGGGTGGGGGGGAGATGAGAGGAGAATTAATCAAGATCGGTCATAATTTCGGAATTATTACATTTTAAATTATAATTATAATTAGTCATAATTTCAGAGTGATTTAAATTTCAATTTCAATGAATAAGCCAGACAATTGGATATGAATTCATCACCACCACCACGGTCATCATCATCACCACCATTACCACAATCATCATCATTACCACCACTACCGCAATCATCATCATCATCAACCCAATCAACCGACCCACCTGATTGTTGCCCGACTTCTGATTGGCCACCTGCGAGTTCTTGTGCAGGACCCTCGGAGTTCGAGACGACGAAACGAAGGACGTGTCCGTGCGCATCGCCGCGTTCGCGTTCTGCACGGACTGCGAAAGAACAACGACAACAACGAGGATGACGACGACGATGATGATGACGATAATAGCAGCAGTAGCAACAACTATTATCATCGTATTTTAACATTTTATATTGTAATTGAAACAAATTGTTGTAATCTCTTATCGAATTTGATTGCAACATCAACAAGCAGACGACATTGTGTTACAACAATCAAGAGCAATTAAATAAAGTTAATAATAAAAACAATTTAATTAAATTGTACAACTAAATTATAATAACATGATATATTATAATAATGTAAAAAAATAATCTTTATACTAAGCCATAGAATACTATATCATTATGCAATAAAGTCTCAAAGATTAATGCTTCAGACAGCAAAGGTTAGATTACGTCCAAAAACACATCCACGAGCCCCTTTTTTTGACTCCTCCCACCTGCTTGGCCGTCCAATCGAAGTCCTCCGTGACCTTCCAGCCGTTGCGCAGCATGAGGTTCACGAAGAGACTCCTCAGGTATTCGTAGTCGGGTTCTTCGAAGAAATCCAAGTTTCTGACGTAGCGGAGGTAAGTCGAGAACTCGGCTTAAAGAGGTCGATAAGGAAAACATCAACAAAGTTATCGATATTATTAATTAATTAATTTATTAATTAAGTTATGGATGTCAATTATAGTTTTTTTTAGTAATAATCATTATTATTATCATCATCATCATCATCATCACCATCATCATCACCACCACCACCACCACCACCACCATCACCACCACCACCATCATCATCATCATCACAACTATAACCACCAACAGAGTAGCAACCACCACCACCACCACCATCATCATCAACATCACAACTATAACCACCAACAGAGTAGCAACCACCACCACCACCACCACCACCACCACCACCATCATCATCATCATCATCATCATCATCAACATCACAACTATAACCACCAACAGAGTAGCAACCACCACCACCACCACCACTCACTCGGATGTCCCTGGCACAGGACTTCGATCGTCGTCTCCCTCTTCGTGTCCCCGATCTTCTGGTACCTTTCCTTTAGGACGTCTGCCTTGAGGCCTGATCATTGATTATCATCGTTATCGTCATCATCACCATCATCATGATCATCATCACCACCATCATAATCACAAGCATCATGGTCATCACCACCACCAGCATCATCACAATCTTAATTACCATCAGAACCACCATCATCATCTTTGTCGTCATCATCCTCACCATCATCATCATCATCATCACCATCATCACCATCATCATCATCATCATCATCATCATCATCATCATCATCATCATCATCATCATCAACATGACATTAATACCTGGCATATACCTGCTCACCTACCTTGCCATGGCAGACTGCCTCTCAGGAAGTACATGAACATGTGACCGAGGGCTTCAAGGTCGTCTCGTCTGCTTTGCTCTGATTGGTGGAAACAAGTGAAAGAGGTTATTACGATATTATAAACATCTCTCATTGGTCAGTGAAGCATTGAAGCAATAATTGGTCACCAAAAAATCGTTAATAACATTTATTTTATTTAATTAACACAACCTTAAATCTAAGATTTAAAAATAAAAACCCAAGAAAATGAAATCAAACAAACAAACAAAACAAAAACAGAAACAAAAACAGATCCTGACCCCTGCCTAAGTGCGTGTTGATGCTCATGTACCGGGCAGTGCCGGTGAGACTCTTGTGCTCGCGGTAGGGTATGTGCTTGTCCGTGGTCCTGTCCACGTATTCCTTGGCGAGACCGAAGTCGATGACGTGGATGACGTCGTGACGTCTCGTCGAGTTCCGACCGATCAAGAAGTTCTCGGGTTTCACGTCGCGGTAGATCAGCCGACGGCCATGAATGTACTCCATGCGGTCGAGCTGAACGGACGGGAGAAGCGTTGTTGTTTACAATCATTAATCATCATCATCACCATCGTCGTCGTCGTCTTCTTCTTCATCATCATCACTATCATAAATAATAATTAGAACTGCACGAGGTCTCTGAAAGATGAGACCTTGGCTCATCATCGGTACCAATCGGTTTTTATTTGGAAGGAAAATCCAAAAATACAGTGATATGATTGTAATTGCAAAAATATATATATATTAATAACAAAAATATATATTAATAACAAAATTAATTAAACATAATTAATAATAATAATTTTTATAAATTAACGATTTAATTTTAGTTTTAATCCGTTGACAACTGACCAGCTGGAGTGCTATTTTGGCGACGCACTTTGGCGTGAACTTTCGGTCGCAAAGGTCGAACAGGTCCTCGAGGGTCGGTCCGAGCAGTTCCATGACCAGGGCGTTGTACTTGGAACACGGGCCGAAGTAGTACACGGCCGGGAATCCTTCTGGAGAAATTGAAGAAAGAGTTTGTTGTTGTTGTTGTTGTTGTCATTATTTTGTTGTTGTTTTGTCTTGTTGTTCTGTTGTTGATTTGTTTTAACTAAAATACCAGGGGTGTTTTGGGGAAATTAGATGCTAAGCCATGTTGTTGTTGTCATCATTATCATCCTCATCATCATCATCATCATCACCGTCACCGTTATCATCACCATCATCACCACTACCACCCCATCATCATCATAATCATCACCACCACCATCATCATCATCATCTTCACCACTACCACCACAACCACCACCATAATCATCACCACCATCATCATCATCATCATCATCATCTTCATTCCTCACCTTTCGTTCCAAGCTGTTTATAGAATCGATATTCGAGATGCAACTGTGGCACCTTTGACTTTATTGGTTCCTGGAATTTAAAAGGAATTTTTATTTTAAATTTATTTTTGTTGTCATTGTTTGACATTATTGAAATAACAAATATATAACTTGGTTCGTCACCTCTAAATTTATGATAATAATTATTAATGATTTTATAATAATAATAATAATAATAATAATAATAATAATAATAATAATTTTACAGAATAATAAAATAAATGTCATCATCATCACAAACCTCCCTTATCATCATAATAATGATTTGCTAATATATCTCTTATTTCTCATAAGACATTCATAATATTTATGAATTCTATTCATAATATTCTTTATTATCAATTAATTAACATATTAATCAAATGAAATTTCAAAACAAGAGATGTTGTTGTTGTTGTTGTTGCTCTCACCATCTTGATGGCTACGTGTTCATTGGTGACTATGTTCTTCCCCAATCTCAGCTCCCCGAAGTTCCCGCTTCCGATCTTCTTCCCCACCCTGAAGTTCGGGCCGACCCTGAGGGCGTTTTCCGAGTTCGCGAAAGCGGGGTGCATCCCCTGACTCGTTTGGGTGGTCGCGCCCACCCTCCTCTGGTTGGTCTCCGAGAGGGCGATGTTTTCGATTCTGCTCTCCTTGTAAATGGCGTTCATGTTTTGATCGGATGCTGGAAGAGAAACGTGGAGGCTCTCATTAGATATGAAAAATTCCTTTTAAGGTCATGCACATGTGTGTTTTGCAACAATTACTTGCAACTTAGCTGGAATTGTGTTGAAATTCAAATATATTTCAGAAAGTTCATATCTAAAAATGTATCTAGAAATACAATTCTTTGCAAAAATACTGCATGACCAGATATTTTATGACAATGCAAGCCATCCTGCAAATCTAACTGTGAAACTTTTGCTGATTGAATTCAATCAATCAGGATATAATTTAATGTTATATTTTTTTTTGCAAATAAAGTAGTTTAAACTAATGCCTGATTACTTGTCTTAACTGGAACGATGTTGTCATTTACGACAAGGAGATAAAACTATTTACCTAATTGTCAGTCAAGTGCTTTCAGTTTAAATTAATTCTTCCCATAAAAAATACTTTTTTGAACCAAATTTACAAACTAAAACATATAATACACGTCCATGCCAAACCAACGAAATCCATTACGGCTTAGGTAAACAAAGTAACAAATGTTACTTAATGAGGGTTAAAAATTTTCTGTAGTTTAAATTTGAGCATTTTTATTTATTTCAAAGATAATCATAGCTGGTTGCTAACCACATCATTTAATAAAGCCCGAATAGACTAATTAGATTGAGAGATAGCATTTCGTTTAACGTTGAATGTTACCAAATTAAAATAAAACATTATCGAGTTGAGATATATTAAAATGAGATAAGAAATTATTTTTATTTTATTATTTAATTGCTTGATAATATTGCTAATATTTAAATATGTAAAAATATATATATAAACAAATCAATAAATAAAAATTATTCAATTTATAAGTTTGCATAAAAAAATTGAATTGGCATACCTTACTACCACCACATGCTATTGACGCAGTGTTGTCTAAATCGCGAAAATGCCGGTAGGGGGTAGCATGTTTTTATAAGAAATCAAGGTTTTATAACAATATTTAAGTAAACTTTGGATTTGTTTTTATTATACTAACACTTATATTAAACGGTTTTAATGGTTTGATCGTAAAACGAATGTTATCCAGCCTAAAGGAAAGCAAGGCACGAAGGGGCAGAAACAGATTGTTGAAGAAAACAAAGAAACGCTAGATTTTTACTTGAAAATTATTGTTGCAGCCAACGTGAGTTACAGGAACAATATATACATTTAAAATATACCTCTGAATTTATGTTTTCCACCACGCAACATCTGTTTAACATAGGCTGCACAAACCTTTAGTTATTCAGAAAATAACTAAAACTAAAAACATTCAACTGAAATCACTCAAAAATATGCAATTAATTTTGTTTGGTGGCTTGATTAAACTAACATTTCATTGTACAATTCATTCAACAACAGTTTGTTGGGCACATTATGTTAACAGGATATCTTTGACCAGTTTTAATTAATTTCAAGACATTAATTGCACGATTAAACACAACTTAATTCGAATCCACTCAAATTGATATTTTATTTTCAACTTTTAGGTCCTTTATGCCATTCCAACATTATGCTTTTACAGTGAATCGTTCACTCTTCTCTATCAGGTTTGTAAAGAATTTTCAGTATTCCATTTAAACCGAAACTTATCATTTACCATTTCATCGGGAATATCTTTAAGAGAATTTACTGATAATAATCTGATCAATTCATGAAAATATATATTCCAATGAAACCACGATTTGTATCATCATCCAAACAATCGACACATGCAAACATAACAACCTCACTAACAACAGTAACAAATTAAAACCTCATAATTTAACCTCATTAACATTCAAGAATCACTTCTCTCTTGACCTTCTAGTTCCTGTTTCTCTTGACGTCTGCCATTTATTATGGCTCCTACAGGGCCATGAAGGGCATGGCCAAAGTCTCCAAGTCGGAGGATGGAACGCTGCTGGACGGAGGAGTGGATTTGAACACGAGTGAAGGAATGGCAGAGTGAGACGATATGAGATGCTTGGTTGATATTATGATAATGATATGATTAATAGTAATAATAATACTAAAAAGTAATTACTATTTTTATAGATATTTTTGTTATTATTGCTTGTCTTGTTATTGTTTTGAAGTATTATTATTACTGTTGTTATTACTATTATTATTATTATTATTATTAATGCTTAAAGAAATAACTTGCATGATTTAAATGATTATGTTATTATTAATTTAATAATTTATTTATTTATTATCGTTTAATAATAATTAACATCGACATTAATTAAAAAGTATAATTGCTACCAAACGACCAAATAATAAACTCCTGCCAGGCACATCAAGGACCTGATCATCCTGACGGCAGCAGTTCAAGTCCTGTCTCTTCTCTCCAACTACTTCTGGCTCCTCATTCTATTGGTATGTTGGACATCTTTTATTATAGTTATTTCTGTTGTTATTATTATGGCTATTGTTGTTATTCCAAGTCTACCTTGAATGATCGTTTAAAACAATCGACTAATATTCTGACAATAATAATTATTATTTTTAATATTTATATGATAATAATTACCATTATGCCAGCCATTGATGGTATTCTTTACCAAAAAATATTATTATTATTATTATTATTAGCAATAAATTTAGATATATACGTGAAATTCTCTTCTGCCCATTTCAGGCACCAGCCAGGGCGATGTACATCCTTTGGGTCAACATCCTCGGTCCTTGGTTCTTTGCAGAAGCGCCTGAAGTTGATGACAAAAAAGCCAAGAAGATGGAAAGAAAGTTGAAAAGGAGATCGTGAATGCCTGGATTGCGTTTTGCTCCTCGTAACGATGACAGATTCATCCGTTATCTCCCTGTATTCAAACCCGTCGCTCAAAGGATTTCCCTTTGCATTAGCAATTTATTTGTTCTGATCGTTAAGTGATTTTTGTGCTAGGATTTTGTTGATTGTGGTGTAAAAACACCATGAGATGTTTAAGACTGATATCATGATATCTACTTTATGTTTTAAATTGTCAATATTCTTGCGAGAGCATGCTATGAATAATATTCTTTCTGCCAATTCAATAAAGAACACATGTTTGTAGAAATGACATATTGTGTTGGTTTAACTGCAGTTCATAAAGTTTACTGGAACTTCGAGCTATTGTGATGCTTGTGTTGAATTCCCGTCTGGTTGTATTTTAACTCCTGGCGCCTGATGGGATCTCTTAGAAGCTATCACAAGTGGTACCAAAAGAAATTCGATTCGATCGTTATTTGAAGATGAACAGAAAAATATAAAAAAAATTGTTACGAATACTCCACTTTATAGAGATATAGCGGACATTATAAAAAAATTTAATGTCAAACAATTTTTTAAAAATAATTTAACTTTTAACAAGGTCTCCACCATCATGCCGCTACAATATAAACAAGCTTGCACGGTTTAAGGCTATCATATTATCGTTATGAACACACCGCGGATTAACATCGATTTGGCGAAGTTTCGCAAAACTTTAAAATTTTTGCATCCCCTGCCGAAGGATAAGGAAAATGAAAACCTGAAAGTTGTTCCAGGAAGTATTGTGACCCAACAAACGGACTTGATGAGGTTGTTTATGAGCATTTGAAGTTGCAAAGCCAAGCATTACCCATTATTATAGCGATATTTTACAAAATCTACAAAATTAAAATTCTATGCTTTAAACTGCAATAAAATATTATATAAGATACACGATATAATCGTGGCATTGCCTGCATCACATGGATTTTTAACTAAAAATACACAACTGTTGTTGTGTTCCAGTCAGATAACTAATGCAAGAAATTAACTTAACATTGAAATGTTCATTTCCAGAGGCCACGGAACTTATCTTGATGAAACTAACGACGAAAAAGTCCTGAGGTCCTCAGTGATTGGCACAGTCAGCTGCGTCAACAAACTCATCACAGTCGCCCCTCGAAAGTCGAGGTAATTAACATTTAATTAATATTAATCAGCGGCTATTTCAATAACTTTTAATAACAGAACATTATGGCATATTGGTTTGCAGGGAAGACAACTTTTATATCTTTATTTTTATATTATATATTATCTTTTTCCATAGAACTTGAATTTCTAGTTCCTTGTATGTCACAACTTCTTAAAAACATCATCATGATCTGGTATCACTTTTCTGAAATCAATGTTAAACATCATCATCATTATCATCATAAGTAGCACCATAATATCTGTAATTATATATGTTTTATATATGATAAAATAATCAGAGGCAGTCAATCTGTTTATGGCACCATAGAAAGAAACCGCAATCAACATCGGATCGTTTCGTTTAACCAGGTACAACGGAGAAGTCGGCGACGTGGTCGTCGGGCAGGTTTTGGAAGTCACGAAGAAGAGGTGGAGGGTTGACGTCCACGCCAATCAGGATGCCGTGCTTCTGCTTTCGTTCGTTGACCTTCCATCGGGAGAAATCGTGAGTTCGATTCTATTGTAAACCTTTGAAAAACACCATTCCAATTGGCCATTTTTTTTATATTTATTTATATTACATATTATAGCTTGGTTATTCATGGTTTGCATAGTTATAATATTATATTCATAAATATTTGCTATAATAATAAATATAATGTGATAATAATTATATTAATTAATAATAATTATTGTAATTATAATAATTGTAGTAATTAAATGTTTTTATATTTAATGTGAGTTTGCTTTGGTAATGCACAAAGATGATGCTTTTTCTAGCAGCCATCATATTTGTAGCTTATCTTTCGTGGTTTGTATGTTTAATACTGGTTATAATATTAATAATAATAATAATAATAATAATGATAATGATAATAATATTTAAATAATAATTGTTATAATAAAAAGTTTTGAATTAATTAGATATTATTTATACCCAATTGTTCTTCCTTAACGTTTAATCTTTGTAAACAAAAACATGTTGGCAACACATGTATCGTATATCACCTGTTGGGATTGTTGGTGATTGCAAAATATTGTTGTTTGTTATTATTTTATTAATATCAGTTAATTATTTTAAAAATAATATTTTAAATTTAACCGATTCAAACTGTCGTCTGCAGAGGAGGCAGAACGACGAAGACGAACTCTGGATGAAAGATTACCTCACGGACGGGGACTTTCTCTGCGTAATTGATTTGATTGTTTTAATTATTTTCTTTTTAATATTTATTTTATTAGTATTTATTATTATTATTATTATTTATCATTATTATTATTTTTATTGTTGTTATTTCATTGGGTACTAAATAAGCTTTTAGAGCAATTTGATGACTTAATGATGTTTACCTAGGCAGTAGATGAGTTTTAGCATTATGTTAAGATAATTATTATTATTATTACTATTATTATTATTTAATATTGTTGTCATGGTTACATGTGTTTGTTTTAATCTCCAATTGATTTCCAATCCAGGCTCAGGTGTACAACAGATACACTGATGGGAGTCTCTCACTTAGTGTCAGAGGGGAGAAGTTTGGAAAGGTTGGTGATGATGATGATGATGATGATTAATGTGGTGGTGATGATGATGATTAATGTAGTGACACATTCACTTCATATGAGAACATTAAGCCATTCACCTCAACCAAAAACCTCAAGATGTGAAACCCAATCATCCTTAAATAATAAAATACAATTTATTTAAAAATAAATCATAAATAAAAATATTAACAAAGTCAATGTCGGCAGCTCGGTCAGGGAGTCCTGGTAAAAGTTCCCCCGTCGCTGGTCAAGCAGAACAAAATACATTTCCACAGCATGACGTTCGGAATCTTCGTCATCACAGGCAGCAACGGATACGTCTGGATTTCCCCGTCGCACGACTACATTGCAGACAATGACGTCCATCACCTCGAGGTATCATTTCCTTCGATAGCCTGTCGTGATAGATATCATGACATCTATCATCTATAATGATAGATATCATGACATCGAGCCGTTGTTTCTGGACCGTTTGCCTCCTTAAGGTGTGCTTATGAAGGCCTATAATTAATTAAACTGTTTACTAATTGGCCAGAATTATAATATTATTTATCAGATATTATGTAATATAATTACGACACTACTGATTTCATTCATCGTGCCTGATAGGACCTCTAATCAATTAAACTGTTAACTGATTATAATCATATTCGCTAACAACTCAGAGGCAGTACACTGAAGAGGAACACACAAAGGTATCGAGGATGAGGGCCTGCATCATCGCCCTCTCAGAGACAAACACCCCGATCTTCGACATGACCATGCTATATTCCTATGAGGCATCTCTCAACCATGAGGTGATTCACTAATTGTCGAAATGGCACATTTGAGCACAGCTATCCAAAAGTTGCTGACAGCTATGACATAGTATAACTGGCAGTATTAATAGTGCAGAATGGATACCAGGATACTTTAACTATTTACAAAATGTCTTTGGATCCTCCGTGCCATAGTCTTGTTTTATGCTTCCATAGATTACATTAACATCCATTGGATTATAAATATGGTGACAAGTACACCTGACACTTATCCATCTTCTCCAGGTGAGTGACCTTCAGAGGCCAGAGGTCATCAGCGAGGTGATGAACCTCACGAGGGAGATGTTTGCAGAAAACTCGACCAAGTGAATCCGTTTTCCTGACAGTCGTTTGAATTTCTTTGACACTTAAAAAAAGTTTTAAAAACACCCGATGAAATGTGTTGTTGTTTTTCCATTTTTTCTTCTTGTGTTAGGGGCAGACTTAAGTCAATCTTCCTTTAAATTCAATCATCATTTGATTTGCACTCCCCCTCCTCGGCACTGTCCAAAAAGCTCCCATGGCATCAACACTTGACATTCTGACATGTGTCCATCTCTTGAGAACAAGATCTGTCTGTTGAGAACTTAGGAAGTTCCTATTAGGAACCTATAGTTTTCTTTTTTGGGTGGTCAATCATTCTCCATTGGTTCAAAATGTTTCTAAACTTAAAGAATCTCATCAAGGAGAATCAGTCAGCATAAGATGTACTTCTCGGTTGTCAGTTCAAATGAGTTCAAAAATTTCCTAAACTTGGATGACCTCAAACAACAACGAACTGAACTGAAACAATTGAAACGACAACAGAAACAGTCAGCGACAACATGACACACCATGCAGTTCATTCCCGTCGGAGATCTGCTCCATGTGATTCGATTTTAAGTATAATCCCTGTTCAAAGTATACAGCGCTACAGTATTCATCGTGGCGAGTCATCAAATGGCAATATTTTAATTAATCAATATCAGTGAAACCAACAACTACTACAATCATCATCATCATTGGCTGCATAACATTTAAAAAATGAATGTTCACAAACCAAGATGGAAACAGTCGTCCATTTTGATTTGAATCAGAAGCACTTCCTCTGAAAGTTCCAACCTCGCATTCTCTTGAAGGCAACCTCGGGGCCAGCAGCGACCTACTTAGAAACGAGGTCGGAACGAGTGAAAGTAGAAGGGGAGGAAGACGCTATCGGAAGGCAACGACAAACGACCACAATGTTGATATCACCTGTCTATTTGATTTTGTTGTTAAAATTAAGATCTGGAAATGGAAAGTGAAAGTAGAAACCTGGCAACTTAGAACTAAGAGAAGATATGTCTATGAATGTTAATGAGGTCTGAAGACCATGGCATTGGCGACCACGGGCTCAGCTCGCTTGAAGGCACACAACAAACCAGAGAGATTGAAGATCATGAAAATGAAGATAGTCTAATATTGCATATGAAAAAGTGTGACTAACAATAATATAATATAACTGGTGATAATAAAAAATTAATTGGTATGAAGAGCAATATAATAATCATAATTGCATTGAAATTCATTGGAATCGATATCAACAAAGCCTGAGAGGTCAAAGATCAAAAGTTCAGAGAAACGAGGTCAGGGTGACCCACCTTTTCAAGACGTCAACTGTTAAAAATAAAAGATCAGCCTTCTGCTTTCACAGTGCGTTTCAGGAAAGCATTGAAAACCAACCCCAGCATCACAGGTGATCTGTCAAAAAACCCTTCGCGGCTCGGACAGAGGGACAGAAACGTTGTAAATATCTACAACAAGTGAAGGTATAAAAAAACTTGAAACACGGCACAACATACATACACAACATAAACGCATACAAAAGTGAATACAAAGATACTTTAAAACAACAACAATAGAAAGTAGAGTAGAGTTTCCTGGTGTTAAAGACTTATGTTCACCTCTGGCAGCAAAGGAGACTTAAATAAGCTACAAGCACTAAAAACGAACTAAGGTTAACTTGAATTAATGTTGTTAAGTTCTAACACGAACGGGCCGTGAATGTCACGATGCACTGCAAAGCATGCTATTCATTAATAACTGCCACTTCCCTCTCCAATGAAGTTCTTTGCAGAGACAAATGTTTGCAGACAACATTTTGCGATTATAAAATACGCAAGACGAGCTCAAGATGTCCGACTATCGTACATTGCACCTGACACTAGAATGAAAACAGAAACTAAAAGACGTGCTCGATCGCTCGCAAGAGCACAACCTCCTCGTCGTTTGCACAGGAACTGCTTTGATTACTGGATCCATATTTTCATGGACATGTTTGAAAACATTTTGGCAAACTCAACACTCAAAAACACATGAGAGGTTATGATGATGATAATAATAATAATAATAATAACATAGTCACACTGATAAAATATTAGCCCATTGCTAACTTTCCAAAGATCCACTGTAGGGGATATGCACTGCAAACATCATTACCACGACCAAGATACAAGTGATGAACACAGATCTTGAAACAAAGTCAAGTTACTAAAATTCTAATCGTCACATCCGTGCTAATCCGATCGTCGGCGAGGTTCGGAAATCGTGAGCATTTCGATAGGTCGAACTTCGGCCAATCGGGGAGGGGGGAAGGAAACTCCGTCGGATCGGACGAAAACGTCGACGTTCTCATTTCAGCTCCTGCAGTTTTTCAATCAAGCTCTTCGTGAAAGTCTGTTGACAAAAAAATAAAAAATAAACAAATAATGGAATAAATAAAAGATAAAAAATACACGCATGTGTGTATGTATACATATACGAACGAACGAGCCAACATTTGCTTCTTAAAAATTCGTTAACGAAAACAAAACACGACTCTCTGAGAAAGCAGTCGCTTCCCAGAACGTAAACTTCCTGGCATTCCACGTTTTTATATTTCATTTTTTTTCCACAAGCAAAACTTAAGAGAAACAGGTTCCAAGAAACAGCTTTGCCAGAACTGCCAAAGTCAAAATGGAAGGACGATCTGTTTGTTATTATTTTGTCGAGCAGTTTTTGTTCTTAGCAGATTATCAATCACGATGCTTGTCTATGAATAGGTGCATAGATTTTTTTTACAGACAAATTCTTTGGCTCAGACTTAACAGTCTGTTGCCAGGATTCACAACTGCTGATCGATAAATTAAATAAATAAATAAATAAAATAAGTAAATAAATAAAATATATAAAATAAATAAATGTGAAATGGTTCTTAAGAAATGATTAACGTTGGTTGGTTAAGTGTTAATGTAAGTAAAAAAAAATGTGCATCAGCAACTTTATGAGTTGCAATTACAGCAATAATAATAATAATAATAATAAAAACAAGATATTATATAATAAAACAATGTAATTTATATTGCATTTAATTAATGCTTTTAATTTATAATTTTAATACTAACTTTAATTAATAATAATAATTATAACAATAATAATAATAATAAATTAACGTTTTTACATAACGTCTATTAGTTTCAATCCTATAGTACTTTAAAATAATAGAAACAAAATTCATTCTCTGCTGACAATTAAAACACCCAGACCAACATCACTGCCAACAACAAGTCAACAGCGACACAACAGTCACGAGTCATCAACGTGCACTCACTCACCCCTATGGAAGTCGGGTCCGATGACCGAGAGAGGCTGGTCAGTTTGTTCTGAAAATGAGAATTTATAGGTTTTATGATGGCCATAATGACCAATGAATGATTTTTATGATCGATGTTTGTCACGTGATGAGCCAATCGGATCATCATTTCTTGTGCTAACAGAAACATGATGATGAAATGTTGTTGGACATAAGTTATTCGATTGCTTGTGCTTTTGTGAGGTTGTGAGACGATATGTTTGTAAACATGTTTGTAATATGTTTGCAAACATCTTTGTAATATGTTTGTAAACATCTTTGTAATACGTTTGTAAACATCTTTGTAATATGTTTGTAAACATCTGTGTAATATGTTTGTAAACATCTTTGTAATATGTTTGTAAACATTTGCAATACTATTTCGTTTCAAAAAACTAATATTTTCTTTGATGTCAGAAGCACAATTTCAGAAATGCAAAGCATTTTCAGGAAAAGCTTTCAATGACTTGGCGATGATTCTATAGACAAATGCTGTTATCAACATGTTAACATCTCTGTAGAGACAGCCATCATATGCTTATCATCATCATTATCAATATCATCATCATCATCATCACCAGTCGCTCACCTTGATGTAATCTATCCTCTTGTCATCACCTTCGATGCTGAGTATCTCATCAAGGTCAAGAGATACATCATCGTCGTCTTCTTCATCTTCGTCCTGAATAAAATCATAAAATAATTTTAACGACGTAGTGACATTCGAGCTTTGAATAATTCACAAAGCTAATTATTACTGCAATAATAATAATAATTAGTTAATTATTACTGCAATAATTAGTTAGACAAATTAATTAGTTAAGTAATTAACTAGAGTTAAATAATTGCCAGCAACATCAGAAAAAGAGAAGCAAGAGTGAAAGTGACTGTTGTGCTTTGAAGTTTCAGATGAAAAAGGTAAACTTGTCTGAGCACACGACTGGACAGAAGGTCCTTAACTAACACTAACGCTAAGCCAACGTAATTGGTAACCAGTTGGAAGAAACATTCAACGTTTAAATGTTGCTATGAAACAATGTTGGAACAACAATTCAACTTTCTGCATCGTCGTCATGATCATCATCACCATGGTCGTGACCGTCATCATCATCTTCGTTTGGAAATTATCACTATCACTGTCAGTAATGAATTGTGAAGATCAGCCACAGATAAACAAGATAATGGTTTGCAATTACGAGCCTCCATCATCTTTCGTTCAAGTAAATGCTACTTAATTGCCCTGAGTGTGGACTTGTTTGGTGACGATTGACTGATGGTCCTGGAAAAGATCAGAGATGCTTCCGGTGGAAGACTATAGGAATGCCACGGGCTACGAGACCATCATCATCATCACTGCCACCATCACTATCATCATCGTCGTTGCCAAAAAGATTGGAGCCTTGGATTTATGAATAGTGATACAACATCAATTTACTTTGTGCCTTTTTACCTGGTTGCTAGATGATGATCATCATAACGAAATAATTAACTAATTAGATTAATTCAAACTACTGATGGAGTTTCTAATCGAATCATTGGATGTAATTCCATCATCTTCTGCTCCATCGAACCTGTCCACAACCAACTCATCCGTGAAGCTAAGCTTCATGGAACTTTGAATGAACTAAAGATTAGTCTTGACTAAAACCAGTAAATACTTAATAAATGCAACTTAATAAGCAGGATGTTGCATAACAACGTAAACACATTTGCACAACAATTCATGTATTAATACAAACTAATTTGCATAACATCATACAATACGATGCAAACAATGTAAACAACGAAACGCACCCTCTTGAGAACAGCAGGCAGTTCTTCTTCAATCCAGTCTTCAATGGCAATTCTTTTCCTTATCATTCCCATCTGCTGCTTCTGGTATTTGGCCGTTAGAAATCTCGAAGCGTCCTTCCTCGTGTCCCTGGAATCTTCGTCTTCGGGGCTGAACAGCACCCGACCGGGAGGGGTCTGAGGAGATCCGGGACCCTCCCCGGTACCGTTCTGCTGACCGGCGTCGCATTTGTCGTTCTTCTTTGCAGACATCTTCACTGGATTTAATTAGTCGTGCTGTGTTATTAATTTAAGTTATGAAGAGTAACAAAATTGTTTAGGATAATTAATTTTTATAATCAATGTCAATACAATAATAACTCAAGTAATAAAGTCAACATTGCTTGATGAATATGCCAGTAATAAACATAAACAGCTTGGAATGCAAACATACCTGGTGAAAACAGAAATTCAAATGGATGGTCCCTTATGTGATTGCCTTATTGATTGGTTCCTGATAAAGTTACAACTGTTGAAGCACTTCAATGGACAGGTGCCTGTAAACATTTAGTAAATTGACAACACGATAATAATAATAAATAATAATAATAATAATAAGAGTTGTCTTGACCGAGCTTGATTGCATAATACATTTTCAAATTGGAATCACATAAAAATCATGATATTGCAAATGGGCATGGCAGAGCTGTGGCTAATGACTCAACAGATCACTGGAGATTACTCAGGCTGATGAGCACAGACTTCGATTCTTCCTCACATTCCAAACATTCATCTAATTCTTTCTCACACTCCACTCTCCTTAATGTCACCATTAATTAATTTGAATTCATTTGTTTGAGTAACTTTACTACGAACAAATGTGATTTTGTTCTCTGCTAGTTTATTCCAACTCAGGAATTAATGTAAAAATAAATAATGGCACAAATAATAATGACGTAATTTAAAATAAGTATAAAGTAACATCATTTATATGATGTATGCAAAATGGATGCACACATATACATGTGTAACAATAAAATGTTTGGGTATTAACAGAATACCAAACATTTTTTGGTAATTACATTAAAGAAAAACAATGGGCTACTTGGTCGATAAAGAATTAAGTTAGAAGAATAAAGGTTGAAGCGTGGGTTTGTAAAAAAAATAATTACATTTAAATGAAGAAATCACTGGCTGTTTTCGGCTATGATCGATATGGAGAGCATAAACGGTATAATAACAACAGCTATTACGTGATATCCGTGCCTAGAGCTTCTGGTATTTCAATGACAATCTCTGTTAAATATTTGTCACGCTAGACGAAATAAAGAAAGGGGCTCGACAGATATTCCATCCTAACGCTCTTAAATATTAAAA
Organism: Hirudinaria manillensis; assembly: GCA_034509925.1. Taxonomy (NCBI): domain Eukaryota; kingdom Metazoa; phylum Annelida; class Clitellata; order Hirudinida; family Hirudinidae; genus Hirudinaria; species Hirudinaria manillensis. The sequence continues at coordinate 13,509,238 of CM067526.1, forward strand.
AAAAAAAGAGACGAAAAATATCAAATTGCAATCATTACCTGCTTCCAAATGTCTTCCGAGCGAATCCCCCGCACACAACTCACAAGTTCTAAGAAACAAGAGATGAACAATTATGCTCTACAATAGAGGGTTCTTTCGGCACTTTGGGGACAAAAACCTCTAGAGGTTGCAACAAATCGTGAAAAATTATCATTGTTAAATAAATGTTATTTAAACAGAGTAAAATGAACGTAAAATTTTGTCAACATATTGAGTTATTAAATTATTGAATATTAAAGTTACACAAAATGGGCCTTTCTCATATATACTTGTTGCATTAATTTTATTTAATTTTTATAATATTGCGATTTAGTAAACGTAGTTTAATCATCCGAATTTTGCACTGGAAAAATCACACCTTAATAGAAGCTTACCTGCACAACAAATTATACAAGACCTAAATCAATAAATTCAAACGGTTATTATCATTAATTAAATACTTTAAGTTGTATGAATAAATTAAATACAAATCAGAAGAGTTAGCTTCTTTTACTTTTAAATATGAGATGCCTTAAATCCGTTTGGTGTGCATGCGTTGTTCGTTACTTGCGCTTCCTGCGATATCGTTTGTGTTACGTGTTTTTACATCTTGATATTGCTATGCACTTTATTGTTTTTGTGTAATATTTTAGTCTTTTTAATTATAAACGTGAGAATGGATTTTGATGTCGGATCTATGCTTGGTAAGTAAATTCGAGAATTTATGAAGTATAAACAAGGGAAGTGAAGTAATCAATTTGCTACAGTTATTATAATTTGAATTGTTTTAATATATGGAACGAAGATTCAAATGAAAACTTAAATTTAGAACACACCGAATTTTATAATAAGGCAGTTGTTTGTGGATTGGACAAATTGAATATTTATGGGAGATTCATATATAGGAAGTAAATTTTGTATGATTATAATGCATAAAAACATTTAATCCTGCAATTGGCCTCAAGATAAAAAGAGATGATGGTTTCATGATTATTGACAGTAAGATTTTGGAACTTGAAAGTGAAGTTATATCTGATTTATTGGGTACTTCTTTCATTTGTTTATAATTAGCATTGATATCTTTTACATTTGGAACTGATGAGCAATTGGATGTTTCTGAAAGTGATTCCACCTATTGAGTAATGATGGGTAAAACTAGCATTGATTAATTAATTTATTTTTATTTACATACTGAAGGGCATAACATAAGAACATAACATGTTCCCATTAATTCAAGACTGTGCATACTTCATTTATTCTGCATTTTAAATCCACATTGATTAGGATCAATTGGATCTATAATCTAGATTTGCATAATGAGATTTGAGGTTTTATGTAACTGGCATGTTGGTATTATTATTATAATTGAGATGTTTGTTGCCAAACATTTAATAATTTATTAACATATTTATTAACAACTTTTAATATCTTTTGATATGATGTCTTGATTGGTCTTTCAGCTTTTCAGATCTAGAGGGGCATGCATTGTCAATAACATAAAACGCAATAGCAGATCAAAAATGCTAATTTTCACTTGCCATACAATATCAGAACATCTGCATTAAGCTTTTGGGAACTTAAGTCATGATGATTGTGGTTGTAGCCACCTTGGGCTTACCTTGATCATCATAATCAATAGTGGTTATGGTATATCACCTTAGCAATCACATCCTTAATTGGACCATAATGATACATGCCATGTATCACTTACATCACCAGGGGCTTTATGGTCTCATTATTGATAATTAGCTGGTCTACGTACATGCACTCTATCAAGGGGTTAAAGCATGCTTATTGCTCGACCCTTATCAATCAAGCCAAACCATGAAACAACAAAACAATAGTAGAAAGTCCAGTTCTTATGCAATGAGTTATTAGTGATCACCTTATTAACTTATTATCAGCCAGCATTAATTAAGTATCAAACTGAATTATGATGATTAACGATTTCATTGTGGATGGCCTGCTGTGATGTCGTTTTTTGTCTTTTCTCAAGATCCGTGCCTGGATGGCCCTCTGAGCTACGGGAAACTGTCAGCCTTCAAGGACTCGACTTTCCTCTCCGACCGACACTACCAGCAGGACTATGACGTAAGTTCCATTTCTGATTGATGACATTATTGAGTAGTAGTCAGGTGGATGGTGGTGGTGATAATGATGAGGGTGGTGGTGGTGATGATAATGGTGGGAGGGAGCTCTATAAAGAATAGGCATTATGTCAGCTAAGTACAAGCTAGACCATTAATTGATTAATCGGTTGATTGATTGATTTCAACCCAGATGGAGCTGTTCGATTCAATCGATCAGCCTCAGTCCGGGATGGACGGACCCGGAGACGTCTGGAGAGAAGATGCGAGCAGTGATAGTGGCATCGACTGTGAGCAACTTAATTTACGTTGTTTACACGCTTGTAGATGCCATCGTTGTTGTTGTTGTTGTTAGATCATCATATTTACTGATCTTTATTCCTTATGTCGTACTGGTTGGTCAGAGATAAACTTTGATAGATGCAGCTCTTAATCAATGTATCAATGCTTAATCAACGTTTGGTCGACATTTAACTGTAACTGTAAACACGAACTTTCCAAAATCAGGCTAAGCTTATTAGTTTATCTTTTGGAGATTAATGTGACGTGGCTTTGGGCGCTGGGCCGCAGGGGCGTTTTTATGTTGCGATAAACAAACACGATTACGAATTGATTGAAATCATTACTAAGTGCAAAGGACGTTGCTTTCTGTTTGTCATTATCAAATGATAATGTGACTTTATCTGTTGTTTATTTTTTTCTCTGGCAATTTTGGAACTCATTAAACACTGCCTTAAGCCTATACTTCTAATCAATCAGTCACTTATGGTCACCTTCCGTAAGACTAAAGACTCCATGAGATAGATCAAACATTAACTAATAGTTAGGCTGACAAATTAAAGAATAAAACTAGAATTATGTTGAGAATTATATTATTATTAGTTAACATATTAGGAGAGGATGTGAAGAGCAATGCAATTAAATGCTAACTGATGAGCTGGCTCACCTTTGAGAACACCTGCCTGAATTATATTTGATTTAGAAAGACCTTGATTGCCAGCGACCTGTATTGGCCATCAGTTGTTATGCACAAATCTCTGTTTGTACATTGAAAATCATTGAATTTGTTATCATCCCTTACTGTCATTATTATTATTATTATTATTATTATTACTCTCATTATTATTATTATTATTATTATTATTATTATTATTATTATTATTATTACTCTCATTATTATTATTATTATTATTATTATTATTATTATTATTATTATTGTTGTTGTTGCTGTTGTTGGCTTCTTCATTATTCTTATTATCATTATTGTCATCAATTGCCATTCATCATCGTCATCAACACCATGGATCGCCGTGACATTAGAGTCCATTCCATCTGCAGGCATCCAGACGAAGGCAGAACCTCGTTCGCCGAGCTTCTTTTCCGATTCCCCGCCTCACTTCCAGGTCCGTTTGAATTTATTCCGTGCTCTGTCCGTCCTTCCGATTGCTCGGCCGACTTAAAAAATTCTTGTTCAATTCCCTGATCTCAGCCCAACTGGTTGTTATTGTTTACTTTTTCACCGTTCAAGGATTCCCTCCTCTGCCAGGACAGGGACTTGGTTCCCCTGCCGGACGACTTTGACTTTGGCGGCAAAATCGAGGGCCTGGACGAGATGCTCGACGACTGTTACCGAGCAGAGAGCTTCCTCGGTGACGAGAAAACCATCGTCGACGACGACCACCTGGGCATCCTGTCGCATCTTTCCCAACCGAGCTCTGCAGCCGACGAGGAAGTCATCTCAGGTGGTGGTGGTGATGATGATGATGATGATAGTGATGATAATAATGATGATGGTGATGATGATGATAGTGATGGTGACAAAGTTTTATTAATAAGGATGGCAGATCAAAGTGATGAACATTCATTTCAAATGTATTCAACATCATTCTTATTTTTCTATCCTCCAGAGTTCTTTCGCAACGACAGCCTTTTCCAAAACCCTTTCCCCTCTTCGCCTACGGACGACATGGTCTCGTGTACCTCTACCGGTTCCCTCTCTCCCGGACGGACGGAGCAGCCCCTGGTCCTTCGATCGCAAAAACACTCCGACGACGTTCGAAATCAGAATCTGCAGCAACAACAACAGCCTCAGCAAGTCGGCACTTCGGGCCAGTCCCCGACGACCATAATAGTCATACAGCCGGGAAGCAACAAGTCGCAGAGTTCTGCGACCATCAGGAAGGGACCGAACGACCCCATCAGGATGCTCTGCTCCAAGGTTCAAATTCAGCCGAAGCCAGACTCCGCTCCAGCTCTGGAGAGCTTCTCAGGTGAAATCCATTGGTACCGAATGATGCTGGTGTTGATGATAGTAGTAGTATGATGATAGCACCGATGATGATGATGATGTGAATGATTATAATATTGCTGACAATCTACCTTGACCTTCAGTTCCCTTCCAAATGACCCCGCAAGTGCCCTGCCCGAACGCCTCCTCAAAGGTCAGCTTCTTCATACCTTCCGACTGCAACTCTCCGCTGCTCGGCTTCAACTCGGAAGTCGCAAACAAGTCGTCATCGTCCGACTTCAAGTACGTCGCGCAACAACAGTCGCCCACGGGCTCCAGTTGTCTCGAGTTCTTTGACGACATTGAGGTAAGGTGATGATGAGGACGCCGATGAAGGTGATGGTGGTGGTGATGATCAAAGGTGATAAAGAGATTGGTTTATGTTTCTAAGGTCAATGTTGATCAAGCATTGACTGGTCTTAGCCTTTTTTTGCATTTATCGAGAGGTCATATTTTGACGACTCGTCATCATCATCATCATCATCCTTGATTTTTTTTTATATGCAGTCCAAAGCCATAAAGAGACAGCAAAGGATGATCAAGAACAGGGAGTCGGCTTCGTTGTCAAGGAAACGGAAGAAGGAGGTGGGCGGAGCTTAAAAAAATTGATTTGCCTTTTTCCCCCTAATTTTTATAATTTTTTGTTGTGTACATTACAATCATTGTAAAGGTTTTAAAAATACTTTTGCTGGTAATAATAATAATAATAATAATAGTAATATTAATGTTAATAATAATTCAATAACTGTATTAAATGACTGTAAATTGTAATATAATAATGATGATAATAACTCAATAATTATATTAAATGGTTATAAATTATAATTCATCTTAAACCCATGACCTCTGCCAGTACCTGCAGTGCCTAGAAGATAGGCTGAGGCAGATGACGGACGAGAATCTCCGATTGAAGGCAGAGAACTCGGCCCTCAAGCAGAGGGTCTGCGCCCTCCAGAACGAGGTCAGCGAGTGCAGTCTCTTCTAATGGACCTGCTGATGATACGAATACAATCGAATGAGTGATGCCCTCTTGTGGTGTTATTCATCATCCTGCTTGATTTCATCATTTCTACGTGGTTTTCTCTCCCCCACCCCTCTCGTATTTCCTATCCCCAAAGTCCAAATTATTTGAATTGTATTTTACAAAAATTATTTTTCGTATTTTGCAAAATAAATCTTGTTTTAATTGTAATTAAAAATTTTTGGTTTATATTTGATATAAATATTTTTTTGCTGGAATCTCACTTTTCACTTTTTTCGTTGTTGTTGTTGTTATTATTTGCCTCTGATGTTTGCAGAGTCGTCGAGTTGTTGTCTTCGTCGTTACAGAGGTCTGCTCGTCGGAGATTTTGAAGTTTTAAAATGTTGTTGTTGTTGTTGTTGCAGAACGAGTCCTTAAAATCTGCCAAGAAGTCCTCCATAAAACCAGGGACCCTGCTCGCCATCTGCCTTCTCCTCGTTTTCAACTGCAGCTCGTTGATGTGAGTTTCGGGAATTACAAAGATCTGGCTTGAATAAATTCTAATTCTAAAGCAACAGTGATAATGATATTAATAATAATAATAATTAATAATAATAACAGTAGTAATATAAATTGCATTATTCATTGTATAATAATAATAAAAATAATAATAATAGTAAATAATAATAATAGGAAATTTATCAATAATTGTCATTCTTTGCTGCTCTCATTGCCTGATCCTATTCTCCTTCAGGTTTATTCCAGGTAACTTTTTTTCCAACGGAAACTCAGAAAGTTCCTCCACCACCTTGGACTCGTTCTCTCCCCACCTGGCGGGTCTGCCCGACTCCTCCCCGTTCCTTCCTCATCAAAGGGTGGGCAGGTCTTTGCAGGAGTTTGGTCCATCCTATCCCAACCAGTCCGCGCTCAAGCCGTCGTCTAGAGATCGCCTCGATTCGAGATTTCCCAGGGCACAGAATCGTTCCTCGCAAGACGGAGGCGTCCAGATGTGCTCGGAGGGTTACGTCAACAGCACCGAAGCCATGAGGTGATCCATTCTGAACGTCAAAGTGGATTTCATTCCAAAGGGATTTTAAACATTTGACGTGTTTATTTCCACAAACATTCCTTTTAATTGTTTTAAAAAAAAACTAAATGCTGTTGGACAAGCTCTGTAAGTCTCATTGCTCTCTAGTTGGTCGCACGGTCTCTTTTGCACCTATTGGCCTCTGATGGAGTGACTCACATGGCAATTAAATGACCCTAATTGAATTTTTGTTTTATTTTCCCGATTCAGGATGGTGGACGAGCTCAGAGGTTGGGCAAACAACCACAAAGTGGTTCTTCGCAGGAAGCTGGACCTGGAGGGCAAGAAGCTCACCAAGCCCAAACGGGCCGGAAACAGTTCTGCGGAGGAGTCCGGAAAGGATCCTCGTCTGGCTGCCCCGGATCGACGGAAGGAGTTCGGCCTCGACGGACGACTTCTTCCGAGCGACTTGAGTCGAGGCCATCGGAAAAATCAACAGAACTTCGTCAGAGGGAGCCACCAGCACCATCAGAAGAAGAAGAAGGATGGATTCCTGTCTAGGTATATCTGTGCATGTGTTTAAGTGTGTGAGAGTTTGTGTGTGTGTGCATGCATGTCTGTCGCCCATTCAATACTAGTTCAACAATTTGTATTTGCATCAATCTAATATTTGGTTATTTACTTGAATTAATTTTTATTTGGTTAATCACAATAATAATAATAATAATAATAATAAAAATCATAATGAAAGGAGAAGCCTCTTTGCCAACATCAACCCTAATTATGCCGGCAGCAGACGACCAACGACGTGAGTGATGTCCAGACCCATCTGCTTGATATTCAGCAAAAGAAGAGCAAGCCAATGCTCTTTACAAAGCTTCTTTACAAACCTTTGACCTTTAATCTTTAGATATCATTGTTATCATTTGAGTGATCATGAACTCTCACAAACACTTAAGACAACTCATTTGGGCAACCATACATCACCAAGGCAATCCATTTTTTTTAATGCCACTCCACTGAACTTGAATCTCTGCAGGGATGCAAACTACGAGGTGCAGGTGTTCGGAAGGTCCAACGGATGGTGGAACGTCTACGGTGACTTCCTGGACTCCATCAAGAGGAGGAACGATACATTCTACATTGTTTCCTTCCACAACGTTAGTCGTCGACAATGTTTTGTCGTCATCATTTTGATTGTCACTTTTTGGCCCCTCCTATCATGGTTGGAATCGATTATGGAGAGTTTTCCCTTCCCTAAGAGGATTCCTTCCCTTTTTGAGTTTTTGATTTGTAATTTTTGTTGTTTTTTGTGTTAAATGCAAAAAACAACAAAAATCTAGAGAACTTTTTGGAAATTATCAAACCATTCCTCTTAACCACGAAAGGAGCATTTATAGCCATCTTTAATGAGTCTTTGAGTTGGTTTTTATTTTTTGATGGAACTCTGAAGGATCACATCTTGCTGCCTGCCATCTCTCACAACAAATCCACGAGGCCGAGAATGTCCGTGTTCATGCCTGCTCAAGGTGCGAGTGGTAGGTCGAAAGTCATTTGCCATGTTTCGTGAAAGCTTTCAGGATCAACAATCACTCGAATTCGTTCAAAATACTTTACCATTTCTGCCTGTCACAATAAATTCTACTTTGTGTGAAATTTGCATGCGATATCTCTCATCAACTCTTTCTCTTTCGCTCCCCCGTTCCAGACCCGAGCCGACAGCACCTCCCCGACGTCCTGTCCATGATGCAGATCGACTGCGAGGTCACGGCCACCAACCTCATCTACCTCGATCGTTCCGCTTCGCCCGGTCGCATCCTCGGCAACTTCAGCGAAGCGCGTCGGCCCCCTCGTTACGGGAACGAACGCCTCCGCGACCCGAACTTTTCCGGCGACGTGAACCCCGATGAGGGCTACGGCGACGAGGTGAGCGCGGACGAAGAGGAAGGCGGAAGTTCCGTCGAGGACTCGGAAAGAGGGAAGATCGTACCTTTCGGAGTCGACCTCGGCTATGAACTTCGCGACGTCAGGAGAGGTTCTCGTCGAAGAGAAAAGGACTGCAAGAACGGGAGCCACAGACAGGGTCGATAAGGATGGCTGATTTTCATTGGCTCCATCTGTAGAACCATTTTGACTGCATCGGTCGAGTTGTTTTTTATTTTCGCAGACTATTTGTTCTCTGGCGTCGGATCGGACTGCGTTGGAATGCAGAGACGGTTTCCACGCTGAGGCGCTCTGCTGTTAATTCGTTCGTCGCAAAGATTTTTGTTTTGAATTTTAAAGAGCTGTCTGCTCGGAGACGTTGCTTGTTTCTGAACGACCCCTTTGGAACGGTTCCTGGTTCTAGGTATTCGTTCTTTCGTTCATTCAAAAATGGCCTTTTGCCATCTTTCTGGTGGACAGAATGAGTTGCTTTCCGGCCCAGAAGAACAGGTGCTGGGGTCCCTTCCTCTGGTTTCGTGACTTTTCCTACCAAATGGAGTTTGTTTTTAATTTACGTTTGCAATGGATGCACATTTTTTTTATTTTTCAAAGTAGGAGATGGATTATTTATTTAAATTAAATTCTGTCGATCTGTTCGGCCACGTATCGTTTTAATTCTCCACGGCGTTGTATATTATTTACATAATTAATGAACCAGTTGCTGATTCGTTTGATAACTTAGCGGACGTCGAGCGTTCTCTCGGAATGTACATAGTCATTCTCACTGATGCATTATCCGTGGTAAATGTTGACAACTACGCCTGGAAAAGGTGGTAGTTATTGTTAATTTGTTAATAATCTGTAATTAATTCAATGTGAATTCTTCACTGATGCATTAACCCTCGAGGTGTAGTTGTGTCCAACTCAATTCACTCTTGCTTCTGTTTTCATAAATTACTTTGTTTTTATTGCTTATTTAGAATTCTGGCCTATAGTTGTGAAGTTGGTGATTTGTTTGTTTTTGGTGATTGGTCTAATTATTTTGTTTTTCCAATTTCTCTAACCCCGTCTCCTAATTATCATAAGCAATGTTTGATTAATTAATTACCTAACTTGTTCGGAGCATCGACGGTATGCATAGATTTTTAGATATTTTTGTTTTAGAAGATCCTGATGCTGATGTCCTCATAAAACTCCATTTGTTTCCTCATTAGCAGCTCTGTATCTATGCCATTGTCACAACTTTTCCGGGCGGTCCTCGTGCGAACGTGTATATTTAATGGATTTATTTTGCTCGTTTAGTACTGGGTAGGTGTCTCTCGGATATTCGAGTTTGCGTTTCACGGCGTCAATTTCGTGCAGCCCAGTCGGGCATGTGCCAAAATGCAGAAAAAGAAATTGGATTGGTTTAGTAATATGGAAGGAATCTTTAATTGTATGCTATGAGTAGTCAGGCTTGGCACTTGGGCAATGTCCTGTTCGACGTCTTTTCATCCGGAGCGGAGTCTACGGACATCATAGTTACTTTCGTTTTCCTCTTCATTATTGGTCAAGGAAGCGAGAGCCATCGAACTGGGGGAGGGTGGGATTGTGTTTTGTTCTGCTTCGTCAGTGTAGAACTGAAGGTGTTGATTGTTTAAAAGTGTTATTTTGATTCTGGTGTAGTAGCTCAGCCGATTGAAGTGAGTAAGCTATTGATCTTTTATTCATAATATGGTGCTGGACGTTTATATGGAAGTTTACTTTTAACTCACATTTTACTTTCTATGTTTATTTGTATTATGCCTCAGATACCGACAATGGATGGGGCGAGCCCGGTTTTCTGTTCGGAGTGCAACTGTAGCGAGTCGGATTCCTGGGAAAGGTTGGAAAAGGAGGATTCTGATGCCGTAGACATTTTGTGTGGTTTATGTTACTCTGGGCGAAGTAAAGCTGTCGAGTCTGTTGAGAACAGCTGTGTTGTACCATCTGTAGATCCCACCATTTCCGAACCCATAGAAGCAAAGGAAGAGGAAACTTCAAAGCATTCAGAACCTTCAGCGACTCCACCAAGCGATAATAGAAATATCAAAGCCAATCTTCGTAGGTCTACATCGATAAACAGTAGCGAAACCAACAACACGGCAAAACTCATGCTGCGAAACAAGAACGTCAAAATGAAAAATACGAAAAATAAAGTGCTCAAGATTTTACCAACGAAAGGAAAGAGCAGACGACATACTCTCAAACGAAATGTTAATATAAAAAAAGTTATCACTTAGAACCTGTAACTCATAATTCTTGATTTATTATCAATTCATACCAATATAATGCAATTTTTAAAGTAACTCATTTATCAGACTTGAGACTTATTCAATGAACTCTGCAAGCACATACATCATTGCTTTGTAACTTATGTAACAAAAATTCAGTCTTCTTTCAATGCTTTTAAATAGTAAAGTTGTTTTTTTCTTGCCATTACCAGCCTACAAGGGCCCCAAACACTACGGCTTCTGTGACAACATCCGAGTTCATTTTCCACAAGGTTTGTGTGGCAGTTTGATCAGATCATTTGATCCATTTGAAAAATGGCAGCTGAAGAACCCAGAGGCTCCATTAGACTTTCATTCAAATCAAGTCATTTCTTAACCTGATCATACCATTGTGTGACAATCACAATCATCTTAATTTTGGTTATTATCTGACCATTCATCACAAAGAATCATGAGGCTATCGCATACCCTAAATAAACATCTTGTCTCATTGCTTCCTTTCATCTCAGAATGTGTACTGGCAAGTCGGAGATGTGGTGTCCATACTTGATGATGAGGACGGGGATATCTACTATGCCCAACTGCAGGGTTTTTTCCAGTCAGAAAACTTCAGCAAGAGTGCCATAGTTTCTTGGCTGCTTCCAGGACTCAACAGTCCAGAGCAAGGCTTTGATCCTAAAACATACACTTTAGGTGAGCTTTATGTTTTGTTGATGTTTTGCATTCCTTCTGATGGTGTGAAACCTCAGATTGGTAACAGACATAGTATGTAGCTACTTATTGGAGGTAAATTGGATTATGAGGGCATTATAATTGATTGAAAGTGGTTAAATGCTTAAAGACTATGAAATATAAATCGAGCAGATGTTTATTATGTCTTAGTAATTTTAAAATGGAAAACTGTTAGGGGTATGCTTTTTTATACATTTTCTAGATATAGATGTTTTGATCTAGCTCATGTGATTTATATTTTTTCATTCTCTTTTATATGAGAAGGGCCTGAAGAGCCTCAGCCAATCAGCATGGACTGCTTTGAATTTGTCTGTCACCGACCTTCTCTCCAGCCTCCACCCACGTTTCATAACCTCTCCAACAGGGATTCGGGTTACATTCTTTCCAGCGTTGGTCAATGATGGTTCTGAAAGTGTTAGGATAATTGACTCTAGCTTAACAATTAAATGACAACTTGATTTTTGTTTAAAAGTTTGGGTGTTGTGATATTTTATTAAATAATATTTTCTTTTTATTTTGAGGTTCATCTTAGCTTTCAAGAAATCCTACAAAATGCCTAAACATTTTTATTTATTTATTTTTTCTTAATCATTTAGTAATCAGTCAATACCAGTGCAATGAGATGTTTTACAGTGACACATTGAGATTACGACACTGAAGTTAATTGAATTCATAGAAGAGTGAGATTAATTTTGCCATTGTCACCTACAAACAAGGCAATAAATCCTGGGGTAGAAAGTATATTAGAGACACATTTTAAATGCAATTAATAAGTTGTTTGTTTCACTTTTAAGGCCAATGAATCGATCAAACAAAGCTACCATCTTATATCAGACTTAACGTTTTGCGGGCTTGATGACCTTTATAATTTTTACACGGTGATATTGTGGGAATATTGGCTGAATCTTCCAATGTCGTTTAGGTGTCAAACACATTCTGAAATTCTGAAGGGCGTTGCTTATTCAATCGAAACCTGATTATTTTGGTCGCCAAAGTGGACCGTCATTTACTTTCTCAAATTAACTCTTGTTCAGTCAGGTGGTTAAGGCATTAACACAGTGAAATAAGAAATGCATTTCTTGCTGCTGATGCTTCGCCAAAGGGGGACATAATTATCAAAATTTGCAAGTGTTTTGTGATTGATATGATAACCAAACCGGTACCCGCTAATACTGATCTATTGTTTGGTAGCCTGGGGATTAGCGCTAAATCCCGCTGGTTGCGTATTCAAAGGCCAAGTACTTGATAGATTTTTAATCTCGATTTCCTCAGGTGACCCGTGGCGCCTGACCAGTGCACCAAACGTTTGGAGACTTGCTAACTTAGCAGGTTTCATTGGATAAATCTGCTTCTAACCAGCCAAATCTTGAGTTTCTTATTGTAATCGTAATTCGCAATTTTCATTTAATTGGCTTCGTGCTGATATAACAGATTATTATGGGTAAAAGTTAAATAGTAAGCGCTGCGAGACACCTAATACTTGTCGGACGTGAAGCATACCTATCGGCATCAGTTGTAAACAAAGTTGTCGGGAAGTTTTTAAGGTGAGAGATTTGACTGTGGACTGAGTTGTCGACTGATTTGAGAGTAACGGATTCAGTGTCGTTTGTATTTAAGAGGCGGACTGTCTCGCAACTGTGCGATTTGTACGTTTTTCGTGGAGTTATTGGAGAAACAACATTTTCAATCGAGCAAACATGACCAACCAGAGGGAGAGAAAATTTAGCATTTTTGACGTCGGAAGAAAGAGCAGTCTCAATTCGGAGATGGAGGGTTTGGCGAAACAGATGACAAACTTGGAAGTATCACTAGGACAGGTAAACAACAACAACGCCGAAGGCGAAGGTGATGTTGTGATGATTGGTGTCGACGGAAGCAGAGCTGCTGATGAAGCCATCACTTGTAAGTTTATCAGTTTGTTTCAATCACTCGAGATCCCTTGACTTCTGCCTAAAACCTTTGTCTTGGTCCCAAACAATGTGTGTTTGTTACTAAAATTGTTAAATGCAGTTTGTGTCTACCAAAAGTTAAAATTTGGCATTTTGTTTCGCAAGTTTTGAGTCTTAAGAGGTTACCAAGTTTGGTGCTTATTATCAATTGTTTTTGGATGGAAGCTTTAAAGTAAATTAACTTCATAAAAGTTAGTGACTAATATAAATTATATTAGAGTGTGGAAAATTACTGGCCCAAAATTCATTGTAAATTATGACCATATCCAGTAATTCTCATTTATTCATTTATAACTTTGAGTTGACATTGTTCTTCGTAATGGAGCTCATTAAAATACCTTCAATGAATTCAATTCTGACGAGAACCTGTCATTGTTAGGGAAGCCAGTGAAAATGACAATCAATGCCCTGTGTTTTAACAACAATGAATGTCAATTTTTAATGAATTTTTAAGTCATTATAAATTAAATGATTTATTTATTTATTTATTTGTTTCAATATCCTTAACAAATGTTGATCGACGTGTGTCTTCTATCCAGGGTATTTGGAACACCTCCACAAGAAAGAGAACATGCTGATCATCGTTTATGCTGTTGAAATGCCTCCCTCCGTGTCCAGGGATGGTTGGTGTTACCTTCTTTTGCCACACCCGAGTCCCTACCCGGGACTTGAACTCTGTGCCTTTGTGCCTCGATTATTTACCAATCCATTGATTCCAATTAAGATGTACAATTAAGTTGTTCACCCCAGTGGATTCGGTCATTCATTTATTTTTGGAGATAAATTTTTATTTTATATTTTTAATTATTTAATAAATATATTTAATGATATATATAAATTTTTATTATAACATTTTATATTGTTATTTATTATATAAATAATATTTTATAGTCAGATATTTGTTAATTATTAAATCAGGCTGGGAATCTCAGATTCAGATTGGAAAAAAGAAACAGGAGGAGTTACAGGAGAGGTACATCAAGAAGTTCAGAGAGCTCGGGGTTAGTCAACCGTGAAAATTTGTCTTTTTCCAGAATCTGACCGGAACCTTTTGATCGCTTTCTGCAGCTGACCGGGGAATTCCTCTCCGAGATGGAAAAACCTGGAGATCTGATAGTCTCCTCCGCCAGGAAGAAGAGGGTGACTTACATCGTCATGGCGTCGCGGGGCTTCACGCGCGGCCGCAAGGCGGTCGTCGGAACCGTCAGCGACTTCGTCATCCACAATGCCGAGTGCCCCGTCGTCATGGCGAGGACATGACTATCGGGGAGTGGGGGAGTCGGCAAGGGGGTCGCGACCCCCGACTCGCTCACTCGCAACGAGGGCCGTGCTTGCCACGACGACGGGGACAGATGCGATTACTTGTCCGATGGAATGATCGATGATGATGATGATGATGATTGTGATGATGACTATGATGGTGATGACGACGACGACGATGATGGTGACAATGATGATGATATTAAGATGTCTGCCAGAAGGGGTAGTGGAGACGGGATGGAAGCAATACCTGAGAAATGCCTCAAGGCATCAGATTGTAATCAGACGAGTGCTAATAAAGAGGAGGAGGAGGACGACGACGACGATGGTTGTTTCATAGCCAAAGCAAAACTTCAACGTTTCCATGGCAGGCCGAATGTCATCGAAGTCGACGGAAGTAATGTCAGAAACGATGATTCGAGATTAATTTCAGAATACTCGAAACAAAAAAACAGGGCCTGCAGGGGCATTGAGGCGTCCACCTTTGACCCCGAGAGAGGTCAACACAGGGTCAGCCAGCACATGCCTTTACATAAAATGAAGCTGAACTTTGAGAGAAAAGACTTTCCAGCTCCCTCGGATTCGAAAGGATTCCTCGCCAAACGTTCGACTTGCGGCAAAACGCTCGTCGCAACCAAGACGAGCTTGACCTTGTCGAGGGTCGATCGCACCGAGGTGGTTCACGTAGAGCAGACGATGGCCACGGATGAAGGGGACTACGAAAGTACGAGGAGGACGATCGTCAAGCACACCTCGGAGGAGACCGCGGTCCTGCCGGAACACTTCCAGCATTTCCAGAAAACCTTTCGAGAGTCGGACTTCATCTTCTTCGTCAGGCTGC
The DNA here is from genome assembly GCA_034509925.1 of Hirudinaria manillensis. Taxonomy (NCBI): domain Eukaryota; kingdom Metazoa; phylum Annelida; class Clitellata; order Hirudinida; family Hirudinidae; genus Hirudinaria; species Hirudinaria manillensis. Next base: position 13,524,575 of record CM067526.1, read on the forward strand.
TGCCCCTGCTCTTCCTCTGCTGGTTCTTCTCGTTTACGTCCGGGATCGCTTCAGTGGACTTCAAAAAGTTCATCGTCGTGCTCGTCCTCCTCTTCCTCTTCTTCGTGAGGTCCTCGGTCTCCGGCTACGTCGAGAAAGCGACGCTACCCGGGGTCGACGCCTTGGACCCTCGAGACCTTTCCCTCGACCATCCAGATTAGTTTCTTTCGTACCTCTGGGAATTTCCGCCCACGTCTCACCTTTGAATGGTTTTCCTTTTTAAATCTTGGTTTTTAAATTAGATTAAATCTTCCCCATTGTTTTGCCTGCCACCACCATTCACTACCATCTTGACGTTTAATGTTTAATGATTTTCATGCATCGATTGACCTGCTAAGAACGAAGAGGTGTGCAAAGATTGTGACTGAGATTTCGCTTGTTGCGAGAGATTTTGATTTACGACGAGCAAATGTTTTTGTACCGAACGACGAATGAATTCTTTTTGATCCGCGTGACAATAGGCTCGGATAGGGTTCGATGCATTCCATCTTTTAAATCGACTTTAACACCCAATTTTTGTTGGATTTCCGTTTAATTTTTAGATTTGTTTTTAAACTTTCACTAATCCAGCGGCCCGACATCTGCACTGGAAAATTGTTGATAGTCTTAATGCATGCTCTCGTCTGCTGTTCCATATTTCACATTTTGTAATTTTTAGACTTCATTATCCTGAATTTATCGAAAACAACGATTTATTGATGACTTAAGCCAAAACCCACGCAACTCCAAAACTTAAGCCAAAACTCCACAGTAATCAAGTCTCTCTCAGTACGCATTTGGCGATGGTCTTATTGATTGAAGATATGACGGAGTTAAAATAACATTTATAAATTTTAGCATCTCATGTGCAAGCCTTCACTGTTCAAAACAGAAGCAACACGTCCACCAACAAATCCTAAATTAATTAAATTTGACTATCATCGATGTTTATTTAGAAGCTATATCCTGAAATGTTAGATATTTTGAGTATGATATTTTATGAAATAACTGTTCCTATTAGTTATTATTATCTATCAATATCTCTCTACACTCTAAATGAACAATTTTCACATCAGTAAACTGTAAAAAAAATAAGAGATTATAAATTCAACATTTTTACCAAATACGCACGACCATTAAAAACGAATTTAAAATCTTTTTAATTTAAAAAAACTCACACAAAGTAATTCTGGGATTGGAATGTCATAATTAAAATAGATATTACTCAGAATGAGGTATAACAGGTAATTGTTGGCCATGGTTGTATTTGTTTTATCTGTAATATACTCAACCAGATGGTTTAACATTTGGTGGGATTTCCACTAAAAAGTTGTTATTTTGGTTATTTACGTTGAGAATAACTCAGGAATGTGTCAGATAATAACAGTTGTTATATATTCAATTCTTAAAATAATAATTTTTATAATTGTGTAATGTGTAAAATGGAAGCTGACCAAATCAAAGATCAAAACTAAATCTTGAGTTTCCATAAACTTAAGTGGCAGATTAAGTAAAAAAAGATTATCAGCCAGCATATTAACAATAATAAATAAATAACTATAATATAATCAGAAATACCTTTAAATGTAATGCATAATTTGTAATCACACTGCAGAATTTCCTATAAAAATCCATTGATAATTATTATCATTACTTTTAATTATTATTCAATATTTTAATAATTATGATCAAAAGAATTTCAATTGAAATTATACGTGTAAGGCAATGAATTACGTTATAAAGTCTGTCGACCACTGATGATTTTTGTTGATGAATTTAAATACGTGGCTGTGAAATAGAATTTTGAGGTTGTCATTAATCGAGATTTTGTGTGGAATTAAATATAATATATTAATGGAAAATTTGATTACTTTAACTCAAAGCAGTTTTAAAGATCATTACATAATAATTATAATGGGTAATGTAACAGCTCATGTTATGTAGTGTATACCATTATGTAGTTTAATCAAGATAGTAAATACTAAGTGTACCATTGATAATGAATGTAATTATAATTAATTAAACAAAATTATAATAGTATTGAAATTACTTTGCACATGTTATTGCACTCTTCTCATTATCTTTCCAAAAGTAACGTACGACGTTCAATATGTACTAAAAAGTTAAACTATTGTAAATTTTGAGTCTGGATTAAAATTAAATTGATTTTGCTTAAAATATAAATGAAAGTTTTCTAAATTCCGTTTAATATGTTCTTCAAACCATTTCTATTCTTAACCATTGCTTAGAATTGACAAGAGTTGGATCATTCTTGATGTGATGAAATACTACAATGATCTCAGTGACGTTAAACGCTTCAAAACCTTGCATATGTTCGACGAACGTTAACTTTGAATCTAAATCATATTGTGAGCCGACCTTCGAAAATAATTTACTAATTAAATATTACCGAGCATTAAATCGAGATGAGAAACAAATAATAAAACATGTTGGGAAGAAATAACGGATCACAAATAACGAGCAAACCGTCCGCGCATATGTTCCGATGTCAGGGACTCCTATTGACGTTCGGTCATCATAATCCCAGAAACCGAAATATTTAAGTTTCTTGGATTTTACACAGCTAAAGTCCCGGCTGAAACTCGCACTACTAAATATATAAGATTAATAAATGTCACTTTAATGCACGTAAATGAGATCAGTATTTAATGGGGATAGTTACGTTTGGCTTTCGAATCCAAAATTGGTCAGCGTGAATGACTGTAGATGTGGAAGGCCTCTTAAGATGATATCAATATATTCGGGGGAACTCGTACCTTCAGTTCTCACTATGTTTAGAGACCTAAAGTATAAAATAGAAAAGTCAGAAATAATCCACCAAGAATATAATTTAAACACCATCCTACGAACTACATGAAATAGTTCCTTACCTAAGGCCTTGCAATTCATTGAATTCTTCATCAAGGAGAAGACAGCTATTTCCTTCTACATCATACAAGGTAAAATTCGCTAATCTTCGCATCATTTTAAATGATTTGAAAATAACTATCCTCACATAGTCTCTCAGAAAAATGTCTTTGGCATAAAAACGAAATTTATGGAATTCAATGGTTTCCAAGGTTTCCGAGCATGATTCAAAATCAATGTAGGCCATTTTATATGCATAAACGACTTCAAAGTTAATTGATAACTTTTTCAGACGGGGATATTTTACTGGCCTGTAATACCTTTGAAACGGTTCATTCTTCAATTCCAATTCATTTGCCTCGCTACAAGTGTGTCATCGACATTTTAGAAAAGGATTATAAATAAATTTACATAAATAATGGTCTCACTTCTCATTAATTCCACTCTCGCACTTTCCGATGCAAAGAATTTCGAGACTGTTGGAATATTGAACTATGAGGGACATCAGTTTTGGAGGCAATTCGTGTATACGAAACGAAAATTCTTTGATTTTCAAACGGGATTTCCTGATCTTCAACAAGTCTTCAACGTCGTAATGACCTTGGAAAAGATTGATGCGCACCCAGTTGAGAGAGTCTCGGTGGGCAAGACATGGCTTAAGGAACTTAGAAGCTATTGGCCAATATATTTCATCTCCTTTCGATATTATATCTTCGAACAAAAATGGAGGTAATCGTATCCCTCTTTTTAAGACTGCAGTAAGAATAATTTGGGAATGTTAACGAAATTAATGATAAAAGATTTTTTCCTAGAGCGAGATCTATCGTCATAAATTGTATTTATTATGTTGAAGCTCAAGGCATTCTCACTTTTTAAAATTATAATAATAAATAGTATTAATAGATAATTGGATGGTAACTGCGAAAACAATTTTACATTATCCCTTAATACACAGATGGAAAAACTTCGAGAAGGGCAAAATTCAGGTCCTAAACTCGAATTGTCTACTCCAGCAATTCCTATGATGATGATGACGATGACAAACGCCACAAACAAAGCGGAAAAAGCAGGTCAGCTGAATCCTGAACACTTAAATTCCAAACGAAGCGTCGTCGATATTCATCCTTATTGAACATCGAGTCATAAATAATTTCAAAACGTATGCCATACCGTGGCCTCGAACGCCGTGATTGTGGAGAAATATCCTGTCAAAATTAATGGCTGTGGCTTTCAGAAGTGTATCTCTAAGACTTGGTAATTTTGCTGCTGATGAGGTTTTTTTTTAAGATCATAATAATGCGAATAATAATTTGGTTAATACGAATAGTTTTCAATTAGTGAAGTAATTTGCCGTTCAAATCTGTCTTAGCTGAAGAAACTCACGCATATTAATGAATCAGGTGATTGTTCAACTTCTATAGCGTCCTAGTTAAAGTAATTGGCTGCAATGTAACTTTTTATAGATCGACCTCTGGTGGTAATCGTTTGGAAAACATGTAATGCTTTTATTTCTACTTTTATGAATAATTTTTATAAATAATTTTCAATTATAAATAAATACTTTTATAAATAATTTTTAAAAATATAATAAATTGTTTAGCGATAGCTTTGCAATAAAATAGTTTTTGAGTAATTGGTTTCCTCCTTTTTATCAATTTATATTAAAGTTGTTTTAAGTATATTAATTATCTTTCTCTCTTAAAATGCTTAAAAATTTATTAATTTAATCAATTGTAACTTGTTAACCGGTACAGCGCTTTTCATTTAGAAGATCCAAGTCTGCTTGGAACATCCTGTATTTTTCAACAGATTCGCTAGAGGTTAGCATGTCTTATTATTTGAGGGTTCATCGAGTACAAGGAATCGAAGAAATCTGTCCCTGGGCTGGTGACGCAAAACGTTTAAGGTCATCTTCTAAACCACGGATGACGCCAGATGGCCTTTTCGCTTCTATAATACAGGTTTAGTTTGTTTTTTAAGTGTACACATAAATTAATAAATAAACATAAATTAACATATTTAAATAAAAAAATTCCGTATATGGTTAATTTTAGTTTGGAAGTGTTTGGTTTACGGAGAGTTTCATTTCGGTCGTGAGTTTTTCTTTGGTGACTTTACTTGCAAGGGGCTATGCCCGTGAGGTTTTGTAATAATAATAATAATAATAATAATAATAATAATAATAATAATAATAATAATAATAATAATAATAATAATAATAATAATAATAATAATAGTTTGTGAACGACAAGAGATTTGATTTTAATTGTAACTCGGCAAATGATGGACAAACGACAACTCTGGGCACAAACTTTATCAGTTTAACGTGGATTTGCAGAACCAGGATGATTGGTTAGATTTGGATGGGTACTGAATTTCTCCACCTGTGAGTTGTCTAGAATTGCTTGTCGCTTATGCGCCAGAGTTTACCACAGGCCCGCCATCTTTCGAAGACAATGAAGCTTCTTGGTGTTTGAATAAGTTCAGGACAAACATGCAACTGATTCGTGAATGAGACCAGACAGTATTTGTTTTCGAATAATTATTCATTTTTTTCATTTTATTTATTTATATTTTTTTTTGTCAAATCATAACACCGTGAGAAAGTAACGCAATGATGGTTTGTAATGCTCACTAATGACGTCCCGTTGCGTGACTCGTCCGTGCGAATTATGTCGTCAATGTCATGACGATGACGATGACGATGGCGATGACGATGACGATGACGATGACAATGATGATGATGATGTTTATTCTGGATTCTGGATTATGAACATATTCTTCTTCCGCTCTCAGCACTATTTTATTAATTGGAAATCATTTCTGTCTGTCCTTTATTTTCATATGCAACAACAAACATTAGTAAATGTGTGTATTAACAATAATAATAACATTAATAATACAAATAATAAAAATAATAACTGTAATAATAATAATAATAATAATAATAATAATAATAATAATAACAGTAATAATAATAATAGTAATAGTAATAATAATAATAGTAATAATAATAATAATAATAATATAATAATAATAATAGTAATAACGATAACGATAATAATAATATTAATAATAATAACAATAATATGCTACAATACCTAGTAACATAACAGTCTACGAACAGCATCGCCTGGTGTAATGAACGGCAAGAAAGCAAACACGTCAGTTTTAATTAACCATCACCGACACGCTTGAACGACCACGCGTGCCTCAACGCTGCCGGCAAAGACGACGACGACGACGAGGACGATCGTGATGATGATGACGATGATGGCAGTGACGATGACGATGACGATGCCGCGATGATAATGGCGTTGGCGTCTCATTTAAGAGCAGGACCTCCTAGAAGTGATCGAAGATACATTTATTTAAATGATTTTCGTTTTTAAACAGTGGTTTGCGCTTCGTCGTTGGAGAAATCAGAGGTTGAATGGGTGGAAATGGGGTGGAATAGGGTGGGAATGGGGAGAGTATCGGCGCTCCTCAATAGAGAGCCTGAAGTAGAAATTGAACTATAATCAGAACGTTGCATTTATTTATTTGTTTGCAAATTATTCAGTCTGTTTTGCCCTGTTTAAAGATTAACTACTTTACTGGTCAGCGCAGATTGAGGACGTGGTCGTCGACGACGACGACTGTGATGATGACGATGATAATGATTATGATGATGATGATGATGGTAATGATTATTATGATGACGATGATGATGATGATGATGGTAGCGAGAAAGTAAATAGAGCGAGGTGTGTGAAAGTGTAGCGGTCACATCTCATCGGTACAATTCGTGGATGACGGTGACGACGACGACGACGATGGAGAACGTACTAATGATATCAAACAATGATTCAGGTACAAGCGCCGAGATTTAGGTTTATGTTGAAGATGACGACGATGATGACAATTGCGATGGAGATGATGTTCACGGTATGATGATTTTCATCTTCTAAATCCCACAACCACGACTACAAAATGGTAACAACCACAACAACAGCAGTAAGTACAACAAGCGTAACCAGGCCATAAAGGAGCACCTATATAAGGGCTTATTATCTCATGGTCTCCATAAATCTTACGGCAGACTTCCTTGTCTCTATCGCTCGATATAACACGTCGATGTATCGATGGAAGATCGATATATAGAGATATCTCTCTCTTTTATCGTTAATTGAATGATGTTTAACTTCCGATAATCTTTTTTTCTTTATATTCCGAACAGTTTTCCTGTTATTTATTTATTTATTTTTTATATCGAAAGAAATTGTAGAGCTTGAAATTGGATTTAAAGGGATGCTAACAAAGGATATCTGAAAGACAGCTTGCCAGTTGAAAGACTATATACAGAAAAACAGACAGGTTGGATACGTTTAAAGTTCCGCCATAAATCTGGAACTTCGTAGAATGATTAAAACCCGCGTCCAGACAAATCAGAGACCGCTAAGACGGTTTCTGACGACTTGGCGAGTCGTCGTCATCGTCCTGTCGCTGCTGTCGTCTGCAGCCGCCGCAGCCAATAACTACAACAACGACAGCAACCACGATAAAGCAACCAACGAGGTCTCCGTCGATGAAGTGACCAGGAAGGTCTCGGAAAAGTGGTGGTGAGTTGTTTGTATGGCAAGAGCATCGAGGTTGGATGATACTGGTGGTGGTGGTGACGGCGAAAACGATGAGGATGACGATGACGTAATGATGGAAATGATGATGATGATGGTGATGATGGGATAGACCAACCTCTAGAGCGAAAGAGGAACAAAACGAGTGACCGAGTGATTGATTGATGGAAGAGAATGATTCCTTTGTGAGTGATCTTCTGAATTAGGATTGAGAAAGAACAGCATTCCTCGACCAACCAATCAATTCCTTCCCTTTCTCATCATCTCGTAGATGATCCAATCAGATCGTACCGAAGTGATATCAGTGATTGATACATCGTATCATCGGTGATTGATACTTTGCAGCTTCATTCATACCGTGGAAGCAGCCCTTTTGGATATCTTATTTCGTATCTTCAAATTGCAATACGATTTAAATGTAATTTTACAAAAAGAAAAAACAAATTAAGACCATTAATCAAAGAAAAAGATAAATTAACTATTATCATAATTACGCAGTAATATTTCTTAATATCATTTAATTACCTTCAGACTCCATTAGAAGCAGATAGGGCAGCCATTATCTTTACTCTGAACTGATTGAAACACGTGGAAGCGTATTTTAAAAGTGCTTTAAAAAAATTGGAGTCTATAGAATAGTAACATCGTGACTGACTGTACGCTACCTGCCACAACCTACGTACGTTGAGTGCCCTTTGATGGATGGATGGATTAGTTTCTGTCTGTCTTTCTGTCCATTACATGACTTGAATTAATGAGGACATTCAAAAGAGACGATTAATATAATATAATATAATATAATATAATAATAATCATCATCATCATAAATATCATCATTATCATCTCATGGAGGCAATTATCAGCTCAACATGCAATCTTGAAATAAAAACAAGAATTAATACAAAACAAATGAAATGTATTATAGTATATATATATATATACTATTAATAACATTATCAATTAATATTATTTAACCAAATTAAATCATAATTTATATTAATTATAAAGTTAATTATAAAATTATGATCGATTATAATTTAATCCATACCAGCGCTCGGAGCTGTGACGGATCGTTTTAAACCCTAAAAGATCTTTTGTTGAAACCACTCTTGTATCTCTTTCCGGTAGCCATTTTGTTTCTCTCCATCATTGATGTTACTGTTGTTATTGTTTTATTATTATTACCCTTTATTATTATTATTATTATTATTATTATTATTATTATTATTATTATTATTATTATTATTATTATTATTATTATTATTATTATTATTATTATTATTATTATTATTTTATTATAAGTCAGTTTCGGTTAATATAAAACCCGCCCGGGTAATAAGCCAAGAATTGCACATCATTAATAATAATATAATAAAAAACAGTGGTTGTGTCTATAGTCGTCTTAATCAGTTTCAGTTCAGCCTTCTTAAATGACGACGCATGACCCTGGTTGTCTTGAAAAGAATTATCTCAGAATTTCAGTGTTTGTCACTCGGTATTAGAGTTTAGTAACTGATTTTTTAATGTCCACAGACTGGCATTGGCTGAGTTTAAACGAGAACTTGGTTTTCGTCTTATAACTTTAGTTTTTTTTGTGTGTTTTTACAATTTTCCAGTTCTTTTATATCGTAAATTTAAGGTTAAAGGGCCGTCCTGTTATCTGAAAAACTATCAGCTTTGTCGCACGAAAGCTTAGTAAATTCCTTATTCGAAAGTCAAGCAGTTGTCTCTTCTCGACGATTGTCAGCGGGGGGTACTTTACGACCTCTGCCTACCCGTCCGTGTCTTGCCGACCGGTAATAAATCAATCAGAGATACACATCTCACGGAACGTTTACAAATGTCAGTACAAGAGGCGATTATTGTGCTTCCGATGCCGTCTCTTGTCACTATCGTCTGGCGTCGGACATCAGCGAGAAACCTTGCAAGTCTTTCGACGCCAGCGACACGGGAAGTTGGCGACTCGAGTACTGCCCCATGGTGAGGGAGCATCCAGTGCAGAGGGTATGGACTGCCGTAGGGAAACTATAATGACGGTGGTCGAAACATGCCGTCCTGCAGAGCAATAGTGTCGTAAGAGTAATACTAATAGCAGCGGGAGAGACTGCTCGCAAGGACAGACGATTCGTGTGATTTATCGAGGAGCGGTGCAATAATATTGACCAACAATAAGAACAATCGGCCGGGAAAGCTGGGTTGATTGACAGACAGGAAATAGGAAAAGCTTCGGAGGCATTGTGTCGTTTCTTTTTATAGAGTAGAAATAAATATTTTATATGTTCAACATTTGACATGTCATATTAGTATTAATAATATAATAATATTAATAATTGTTTAATATATTTTAAATATTAAGTAAATAGATAAATAAATAAATGAAACGCCACTAAAGAAATAAGTTTTTAATGAAGAAGTGGGTATTTAGTAATAAAAAATAAACTTCAATTATCTGAAAGTTATTAATGTATTGTCTATAATCATTTCCCCTCCAATAGTAACTAAATAATTATTTGTAAGTAGACATCATAAACATTTAAACCGGAACCCTTAGACGAATGTACTCATTAAACCGCGGCTTTCTTTCGCAGGGCCATGGGTCTTCACGACCCTCTTTCCAATCCCTACACCAAGTCCCTGATGGATCAGCCCTCCAGCTATAGGCTGACTTGTTCCACCTCGTCCAACCTTTCTCCAGGTCAGTTCAAGTTCTGCAAGAAGACAGAAGATCATATGACGAGTGTCTTCAAAGGAGCTGGAATGGCCATCATGGAGTGCCAGAGTCAGTTCAGAGATAGGCGCTGGAATTGCAGTATCGTCAGCAAGGAAAATGTCTTTGGGACGGTGGCCGAAAAAGGTGATGGAAATTGACGTCGATGTCATGACATAAATACGAATGAGGTGATCGAGTCATAGGCGAGTTTAGATGTGACTAATAAAATGGCTATTATCACACCTATTTGACAGCAATAAACCTTTTATTATTATTATTATTATTATGGCATTATATTGGCTGTACAATTCCCAGTGGGAATACTGTTCTCACGTGTAGTTTAATAACAGCCACCAGGGAATCTGCCTTTGTCCATGCGTTGATGGCAGCCGGTGTCGTGCACGCCGTCAGCCGAGCGTGTCGCGACGGCGAGCTAACGACGTGCGGCTGTAGCAAGAAGTCCAGGCCGAAGAAGGCCATCCGACCCAACTGGTTGTGGGGTGGCTGCGGAGATAACACGGACCACGGATACAAGTTCGCTCACGAGTTCATAGACGTGGCCGAAAAGGAAATCAACTTTCCCAGGCATTCACCGGGACTGAGTAGGATGCTCATGAATCTGCACAACAACGAAGTCGGCAGAAGGGTTGGTTTCGATGATGGCTGGATGGATTGATAAGTCGAATGTTAACCTATTTAATCTCCATTTTCATCAAATTTGTCTTAATTTTAATAATTTAAATATAAATTTAAAACTATAAGTAATAATCGTAGTGTGATTAAAATCCTTGAATTGCTTAATGAACTCATGAATTTCTCCAGACTTTGGATTGCTTTCATGCCTAATTCAATTTAATATCGATATCTTGTCACACCTATACAGCTGGCAAAGTATCTTACGATCTACGAACCTCTTTGAAATGATCTTTGATCTTCAACTCAACTCTTTGACCAGCTTTTGAAAGCCATAATTCTGATTTATGTGTGGATCATTATGACACCTTTTTCGGGAAGATGAAACGACCATGTTTGACAGACGCCAAGGGCTAGCGAGAGGCAATTCTAGCACCTCGCATGCTCTCGTGTCACGTTCCATAAACTCTTCCGTTTCCTCAGATGTGTTCCTCTCTCTTCTCCGGTTATCCGTTGAACCGTGAAGTCTAATGTTTTGTCCGACCGGCTCGCCTAAGGTAAGGTTTTAATCAACACTCTTGTTATACGAGGAGAGCGTCGATGGGAGGAATGACACGCCGAATGATGTTTCTTAGCATTAACAAAAGAATGGCTGACTCTCTTTTAGTAATTCTTTCCAAGTCCAGTTTAACAACAACATTGCAATCGTTCATTTAATAAAAAAAAAATAACTTTGGAAGTTTAATAAATCAATTAATTTCTCTTAAACTCACTTTAAGCGAACGGAGTTGGTAAAAAAAAGATGTTTTCGCCAGCTGCAGTCCTTCGTATATTCCAACTTGGAAGTAACCTTAAGACCTATTCCATGTCAGCGTCCATCGGTGGAGTTCCACTAATTATTGTAACAATATTCCTAGTTTGAGAACTCCATTAACTTTCATAATATTGTCGACATTCTGTCCATCTTTTCTTACAACTATCAGTGGTGGTTCTACAAATGCAAACGTATTTGTAAATTATTCTTTGGAAGTTGATGACAGTAAAATAAAAAAGTTAATAATTAAATTTATATAATTTTAATTTTTATCAAAAGATCTCGGATGAACTCCTTCGGGATTCCATTCGTAATATCGTATTCAGAATGACGGTTTTTTTTACTAAATTTGTCTGGCATATTTTTCCTTACCCAAAAAATGTTAATGATGGAAAAGTTTGGCATAGAGAAGGAACAGCTGATGTCGTTCAACCCCGAATTTAAAAATGATCTCTTCCGCGCTTTTAACGAGCCCGAGGCTATTATTGCGGACAAGGGGGTGTTGGCATGGAATACCTCAAATAATTAGTGGATAGTGGCTCCGTGAGAAATGTGGTTGTGATTCCAATATTGAAACAGAATTTCCCCAGAGAGAGTGAGAGAGTAAGAAAGAAAGAGTGTCAGAGAGGGCAATTTTTACTTGGGCTTTGAAGTTTTAAGAGAACTATTTTCTTTCTGTTTTCTGTTCTTGAATCTTTTTTCGTTTTTTTTTGCCACGTTGAGAGTCAATCGTCAGTTCGGATGGTTATCCTAGGAGACTATCTTTAAGCCAAAAATTTTCAAAAAGAAAATATTAAGTTTGATGCAATTTGGCAAAAACAAATTCCCACCAGTATTTAACTAGTGATTTCTGTGAATATATTTGCAAAATACCATTTTTGCCAAATTTAAAAAAATACTATTAAACCGACCTTTGACCTCTCCACAGGCCGTATTCAAGTTCGTCAAAATCGGCTGCAAGTGCCACGGCGTGTCGGGCTCTTGCAATGTCAGAACCTGCTGGAACCAGCTGCCCTCATTCCGCCAAACTGGCGACAGACTCCGGGATCGCTTCGATGCCGCCATCAGAGTTGCCTTCAATCGCCAGGGAACGCGTCTCGTTAGAAGCGACAGGAAGTACAAGCGGTCGACCAAAGACGACCTCATCTATACTGAAAAGTCACCGGACTTTTGCGAGGCCGACCCGGTCCTAGGCTCGTTCGGGACCCGTGGTCGACAGTGCAGCCGTCACTCGAGCGACACCGGCGGCTGCAACCTCATGTGCTGTGGTCGCGGCTACAAGAGTCTGAGGACTCGCATCTCGGAGCGATGCAACTGTCGCTTCCAGTGGTGCTGTCACGTCAAATGTCAGACGTGCGAGAAAACGGTGGAGATACACGTCTGCAAGTAGTTCCTACTCAATCCATAGGATGTATGACGGCGACGACGATGATGATAACCTGGACGATTAAACACACATATCCATGATGCTCACTCAGTGCTTGTGAACTACTCTGTCCATGCCGATCGGATATTTTGTACTACAATGTCTTTACATTTTTTTTTTAAATCAGGGATTAATAAGACAAATAACTTTTAATTGAAAACGTTTCTAACTGCTTCGCCGCTCTTGGCTCTGAAACGTCGAATTGAAATGTTGATCTCCTCTTGCAAAAAATGCTTCCTTCGTTCGTTTTGTTTGATGTCGGCCAATTTTAAGGACATTTAAAGGGATTTGATGAAAATATTTAGACTTATTTCTTGTTGCCAATGCGTTCATTTTTAATGTCCTGTCAGGAATTTCGTTGTAAATGTGAGACTATGTTTTCGTGCAACGAAGTGGTTGCCCTCGTCAGCGTCTTCATCATCATCACCATTACCATCATCACCATCATTATCATCATCATCATCATCAGACGATGGAGTGAAACAGACGCTCCAGGAAAGAGCATTATTGTCGGGAATAGGCGTTGCAACTTTTTCTTTTGAATTTCTTAATTGGAAACTTTTTTTTTACCTCCTCGTTCGTTCGTTCATTCGTTCATTCGTTCGTTCGTTCATTCGTTCGTTCGTTCGTTCATTCGTTCATTCGTTCGTTCGTTCATTCGTTCGTTCGTTCATTCGTTCATTCGTTCGTTCGTTCATTCGTTCGTTCGTTCGTTCATTCGTTCGTTCGTTCGTTCGTTCGTTCGTTCATTCGTTCGTTCGTTCGTTCATTCGTTCGTTCATTCGTTCATTCGTTCGTTCGTTCATTCGCTCATTCGTTCATTCATTCGTTCGTTTGCTCGCTCGCTCCATCATCTCAATTTTTTTTATTTTCCATTTTCTCGCAGACGTAATCATTTTTTTTACTTTACAACATCAACAACAACAACAGCAGCAACAACAGCAACAATAACAACAACAGCAGCAACAAAAACAACAACAACTCGTCACTGATTGGTGGAACCCAATCAAGTTTTATTTCTTTTTTTCCATTCACGGCCTGGCGAGGTTGTCACGGTTGCTTTGCTCTTTCTTTCGCTTCCTGTTGATTTGAAATGCACAGGTGCCCGGTTCGAATCCTGGCCTCGACATTCTTTTTTCTGAGATGGAAATTTCAACAATCGCATTCAAATAATGTGTCTCAATATGTGCATGATGTTTATGTTTCAGATCTGCATATGAGTTTATTTGTATGTCTGTGTATGTGTGCAATTGTACTGAAATAGAATCAACCCAAAAACGAGTGGTCCAAAATGATATGAACACGATAACTATAAATACCTCTTTTTGGTTCTCTGAACCCGTTCGTTAGGTTAATCAGTGCACATTAATATTCTAAATTATTAATGATATTACGATTTATTAATGATATTCTGTTGCTTCGTTAATGCCCAACTGCCAGTAGTTGTGACGTCTTCAGTGATTTTAACTTTTACAATCTTTTTTTGGGTTTTTTTTTAGCGGAAGTTTTGCTTTCGCTTTTAGTTTCGCTTTCGAGAAATGTCTTAAAATGTCCTCCGTTTCGATTAACATTTTTCTTAATCAAGAGTGATAGCAAATTTTTTAACTGCTTATGATGTTCGCCCGCGAATTATTATAGTATAATAATAATTATTATTATTATCATCATCGTCGTCGTCATCATCGTCATTAACATCCCCTGCAAATGATCAATTTATTCCTTTTCTGGAATTACCAGAAGTGGGTTTCGGTTTATGAAGCCATCTTGTGGATCGGCAGAACCGAGTGACATCACTTCCGGTCACTGCGTCTGATCACGTGACCTTTGCCAGGAGTTTCGTGTAAATAAATATTTTCACTTTCGTTTTACGAAACCTCTTATAAAACTATAATAGAAATTATCAAAGCAAAGCAAAACCTTGATGATTACGGCAACGACCACGATGGTGACGACGACGACGATGATGATGACGACGACGACGATGATGATGATGATGATGATGATCGCGACAGGGAGGAGTGCGTGCGAGTGACTTTTGTTTGTTCACGTGGTCCGATGTTGTTGTTTGAAGCCGGGTCAGGAATGATGGAAATGAGTGTAGTTTCAATTGTATTTTAACGAAGTTGTGAAAGGACGGACGGACAGACATTCTTGTCGGATTTCATCGGAGCCGAGCCGAGCCCAGACACGTGATCGTCCAGACATTGTCCTGCTAACTTATCGGCCAATAATAACATCCGAATTTGATTTGTGAGAGCTCTAAGATTACCAACAAAAGATTATTTAAGAATAAATCTATAAAACATAAAACACGTTTTTACAATTAAAAAAAATAATTTCAGCGATTATTAAGCGCTTCATTAAAAAAAAAAATCAAACAAAAGACGATTAATCGCCTGTCAGTGCAGAAACGCGTAACAAATTAAAAATTTTCTCTGAGAGAAGAATTCGTAACTGATGAACAGTAATAACGTTCAGTAAAACGTATGGACAGATAATAGAACATCAAATGAATGAGAGAAAGAATTAATAAATGAATGAATGATTGAATGAAAAATAAACGAACGAATGAATGGATGAATGAAAGAATGCAGAAAAGAATGAAGAAGTGGGATCCTTTTGAGGCTACTGAGTGCGAAATCTAAGCCAAGTCGCAAGTTTTTCCAATAAAACCTACGATTCCTTGGAGCCAACCTGCCTACCGGTCCGGCATGATGGGTAGCTGCGATGATGGTAATGATGATCTCAGCGATGATGATACTGATAACAATATGCGACGTGCAGCCAGGTGCGACGCTCCCCGGTCAGCCCTCAAGCACATTCCCCCCCAAACAGACGGTTCTGTACGTTGGAATTCGAAACCTATTCTGAGATTTAAAATCTACTCCTATTATTTTTTTATTATTAATTTCACCTACCGATACCTTCAAACACCAAACGCGTCTCTGCTCCTCAGATGAGTCGGTAATTCAATTAACTATCTTGAATGAGTACAATTTCTACCCTCGCACCGAATGCCATGCATAGCGGCATCATATATAAATTTAAATTAAATCTTTTTTCGGGGTTTGGTTGGGGGGGTGGGGGTGGGGGGGGGGTACACACCTGTGATGGTCCTTTTTGAGGTTTACTTTCATTCCCTCGAGCAACCCAAAAATAAAGACTTTACCTCGAATGTTTAGTGAAGCAGCTGAAACAGGAATTGAATCAGATATCACCATTCTAATACGAAGGCATCTTAGGTAATGATGACGACGACGATGACGAATGCAATGATGACGAAGCAATCAGACAAAAAATATGAACATGATATGTTTGACCAAACAAAAATAATAACGACAGGCAGTAAGAGTCACAGCTGTCCAAAAAATTATGATTATTACGATCGATGATCAAGGCACAATTATAATATAGTAATCGTTAATTCATAATAATAATAACAATATTATGCAAATCACTGAGTGGCCAAGTAGGAGTTCTGCAAGATCTTTGGTCAGCTAAGCAATGGCCAAATTGGTCATCACACATGTTATGAAACACTGGTGTTATCGTTGTATTTTTAAGACCTCGCATCTGGTTTCAATAAGAAATTGGAAAATAAATCTTTATTATAAATCAAGAAGGAAATCCATCTCCATAGGGCTTGAGGGGTAGGGTTAGGAATAAGGATATGGGTCAGGAATTTGTGTGGGGTTAAGGTTTGTTCCAATTAAACCAATTAATGGTCTTTGCTTTGAAGGCACCTCAATGTCAAAGAGAAACAAAATGTCTGAAATCATAATTGCCTAGAACTCAAGACAGCTCTCCAGAACATATGACAACACCATAAGATTATATAAGTATCAGAGACCAATAAAAATAATATTATCCAAAATTCATTGGATAACATGATTCTGAACAGACATCAACAACAACAGCAACAACAAGAGACCCTCTACTACTCCTGGCTTCCCTCGGCTTCCTCTATGACGACCAACTCTGCGTTCTTGCGTACGGTGTCCCCAATCTTGTGCGGTACCTTTTTCACCAGACCCGAACCGGGAGCTCTGATGACGTACTGCAAGGTTGCCCGGCATTAGGTTGCGGTTTTGATCGTATAATATAATGTAATATTGTTTGATATAATACAATATTGTTTGATACAATGTAATATTGTATAATATAATATAATATAATAACGTTTGATAACCACGTTATCAGTGCAATTGATACTGACAACTGATAAGATTTGAATGGATAATGTTAAATACCTGGAGATAACATTGGCTTTAAGACTAAATAAATAATGCATGCTCAATATCCAATAATAACTCTTAAGTTAAATAATTTAACAAAAGATCCAATTAATACAAAAAATTACATAAAAATAAACCATACACTACATAAAATAAAAACTATTTCGAAGGAAATCTTAAGACTCCACCTCCATCTTCATGGCAATGATGACAGCCACAGGATCTCCGTACTTGACTTTGTCTCCCGGTCGGACAAAGATTTTGTCCACTACCCCAGGCATGGGTGACCGAGCACCGCCGGCGGCCTGCGGTCCGCCGGACTCCCCCGAGAGGCTGGAAATGAACTTCGGGTACGGGACTCTGACTTGGTAGCTACCCCTCTGTGGATATGTAGATATAATGCAATGCACCAACAGATAGGTAGAGAAGTATTATAATATCATTTACTTAAACCCCTTTGTAGGTATACATATATATGTACATGTATGTATAGATATAATAAAGAGGATCAACAGTTAGAAAGGTATTATGATAGCAATTGCATATACCCCACTGTATTATGAAATGGCTAACCACATGGGTGGAGATTTGGAGATATTATAATATTGTTTATTTATTTATTTATTGACCAATGCCAAAGTGGCATTAAACTTTTTAAGATCACTTAAGGTCATTTCATTCAAATGTTGGATAAGTGACAGGCAAAAGACAACTCATAGGCCCTTGTCTTCAATACTTAACCCACTCACACCCTAATCTCACCCTACCCTACTCCTCGACTCTTGAAATGAAATCCATTGCCAACCAAGGAAATGAAACACCGGGCTCGGAACTCACAGAATTGAAAACATGGAGAACATCTCCGTTCAGGACGACGTTGCTCTTCGACACGACGCCATCTATGCTGCACACGAGCAAAGTCTTGTTCGGCAGACTCTCGTCGAGCCGCGCCCTGACGTCTCGCGATCGACCTTCTCCCATGGTGACCTTGAACTCGTTGTTACCCTTGAAGGTCACGGCCACTCGTATATCTGAATGATGATGAGGTCGACAGATTTTCAGAGATTACTCCGATTAATCTCGGTCTTGGAAATAGCGTCCGAGATTTAAAAGTCTTTTATGAAACGTTAGCAGTCTTGGCTACATCAGGCATCGTCACCCATCACGGAGACAAAATGCAAATCACCGAACTGGAAAATCGTTAGAAAACAACAACAACCTCGAACTCCGTCCTGCAACTTGACAACCTTCATGCCATCATGGTTGAGCCTGAGTCCGGGGCGGGTCGAAAACGGGGAACGACTGTCCGCTTTGACAACACAAAACCGACAACGTTTCAAAGTTCTCTTCTAAATTTGAATAAAAATGACTCTACCTTTGCAGGACGACACCTCGTTGTTGATGCTGCTGCTGTTGTTGTTTCTGATTCGCTTCTGTTCGAGCAAAAGCACGGCCAGGGCAGCGGAACAAGTGTCCCGATCGTCGAGAGTTCTTTGGGGGAAGAGTTGGTCTTGGTGCTGACCTACGAACCCGGTGTGAACCCGACCCTCCTGGAAATCCTCACTGCCTGCCAGATCGTCCAGAAACTGCACGTTCGTGTTGAGTCCGACAATCTGGTGGGATTCGAAAAAGATTAAAAAATGCATAAATGATTTTAGACTTAAAACTTAATTTCACAGCCCCAAAGATGATGCCTCACGTTGTACTCTCTCAGTCTGCTCTGCAACTTTATCAGGGCGGACCTTCTGTCCTCGGACCACACGACGAGCTTTGCAATCATTGGATCATAGTGGACTGTTACCTCATCACCTGGCCAATCAGGAATTAGATCACCGATGAATGACGATAACATACGAAAAAACCATAATGTTCTTCAATACAATAATTTATTCACAGGACTAGTATGCAGACAATACCAGGTTAACAAAATAATTCCTTAACTCATTAATTAATATTAATTAATTTCTAATCCATTTATTAACAATGACTTAAATACAAAATAAACAATTTATCAAAGGAAAAATCAACCGATCAAGCACACCGACCCTGCCTAACCCCAGTCTCGACCCTGACGGAGTCGGTGACCTCGGGGGCATTCAAATGGGTCAAAGGTCCTGCCCCGGGCATGAAGTTGTTGGCAGGGTCCTCCGCATATATCCTGGCCTCGAATGCATGACCTCTCAGGGTGAGATCCTCTTGTTTCAGGGGGAGAGGTTGACCGGAAGCCACCTGCGTTGTGGGAGTGAAAACGTGATCGGTATCATCATTGCCATCAGCGTTATCGCCAGGAAAAGTAAAACATGACAAGTCAGATAAGCCCATTTTGGACCAAGCTTATCATTTTACTGAATCTTATTCCACATTAAAATCTTTCATAATCATTCATAGCCATAGTCATCACCATCACCATTGGCATTATCTTTGGCAATGTCATCATCAACGTCATCATCATCATCATCACCCACCATGATCTGCCACATGACCAGGTCTGTCCCGGTGACCATCTCTGTGACTGGATGTTCAACCTGGAGTCTGGTGTTCATCTCCATGAAGTAGAATTTTTCCTCCTTGTCCATAATGAACTCCACAGTGCCTTGATTATGATGATGATGATGATGATGATGATTATGATGATGATGAAGAAGTTGGTGATAATGATGGAGAGGGAATGATGGCATCGATGTTAATGATGCTAGTGGTGATGATGATGATGTCATCCTTCTCACCCGCCCCGACGTACTTGACGGCCCTGGCTGCCCTAACGGCTGCCTCTCCCAACTGCTTCCTTGTTTCTTCAGAAATGTGAGGCTGTTGATAAGAAATACAAGCAATGACACGTGTTCAGTACACACAATCTATTCCTAGTGGATAATAATAAACAAATAAATTAATAAATGGACAAATAAATAAATAATTAATTAACTAATTATTCATGCATTTGTTCATTATCGATCAATTATGCAGAACGACTCACGGCAGGGGCCTCCTCGATGATCTTCTGATGTCTCCTTTGCACGCTGCAGTCCCTCTCGTACAGGTAGACGTAGTTCCCCAGCTGATCCCCGAACACCTGTACCTCCACGTGTCTCGGAGTGTCGACGTACTTTTCCAGGAGGACCACCGTGTCATCGTAGGCTTTCTGGGCCTCGTTCCGGGCAGACCGGAGTTGAGGAAGGAACTCGTCCCTGGTGGCCGCTATTCTCATGCCCTGGATTAGGGGATCAATGACGAACGTTTAGGGCGAAAGATGCTATGGAATGGTATAAGAAATATTAATTAATGGATACAATTGATTAATAAGAAATATAAAATTGATGTGTTATTTGTTACAAAATATTCTAAATAACGAAAATATATATTATTAATTAACAGGATATTAAATTAAATTCAATATAAAAACAATATTTCATGTCACATCAATTTCAAAGTTGATAGTTGCCGATAGTCGCTTGAAAAATAAAACTCAAACTCATTACCATATCATCATTATAATATTATAATCAGAAGACCCCACCCACCTTTCCACCTCCTCCCCTCACGGCTTTGATCATCACTGGGAACTCGATTTTCTCGGCTTCTTCGAGAAGCCTCTCTTCTGATTGGTCGTCTCCATGGTAACCCTCGATGACCGGCACGCCGGCAGACGACATGATGTGCTTCGAGGTGCTGATGATGATGATGATGGTTAGTAGAGGTAATGATGATGATGATGACTATTGACAGCTCTAGTAGTGCATTAATATGCAAAAGAATAATAATAATAATAATTATAATTATAATAATAAATAATAATAATAGCAATAATAATAGTAATAAAGAACTAATAATGACAATAAAATTTTTGTAATAAATTATTAAAAAAAAAAAAAATATATATATATATATATATCATCAGTGCCAGCATCATCATCATCATCATCATTATCAGAACCTCTTGATCCCCATGTCCCTGATGGCAGTGGCTGGGGGCCCGATGAAAATGAGTCCCTCTTGTGGACACAGCTCAGCGAATTCCATGTTTTCCGATAGAAATCCATATCCGGGATGGATGGCCTGTTGATTTTTAAAATAACTTCATCATTACGTTCATCATTATCACTCAAAGTTATTATTATTAGCAGTAGTTTCTATTATCATTGCTATGTTCTCTTTCATATTCATATAATCCTACATGAAATAAGCCAATGTCATAAAAACAAAATGTTTACTAATTCATCACATCAACATAAATCATGCCCACATAAATTATGTTAATTTCAAACAATTTGCAATACCTGAGCTCCTGACTTCTTGGCAGCTTCGATGACTTTGTCCTGCCTCAGATAGCTTTCCAAAGAGGCTGCTGGGCCTATGTTGTAGGCCTCATCAGCCTGATGAATATTTAATTATGCAAAATTTATGTTAATGACTAAGTTCTGATCTGACATGTTTTAGTCAGAGGGCAATGTGATAGTTTACATAACAACAAGCTTAAAATTATGCATCAATGTCACAATCTCCCGCCAGACCCGAGTCGTCTGCTCACCATTTGGACAAACAACGAATCACGATCGGCATCACTGTAGACGGCCACGGTTTGAATTCCCATCTTCTTGGCCGTTTTCATGACACGGACTGCAATTTCGCCTCTATTGGCGATGAGGATTTTGTTGATTCGTTTTATTTCTGTCGTATTTAATGACGTATTTATTAACATTACATGTTAATGTTAATAATTACATGTTAACAATGCATGTTAATGTTAATAATACATATTAAACATTTTAATATTAACAGAAAGTAATACTTTTGAAGTATTAAGATGAAAATCTGATGTGTAACAACATATAACAATTCACCAGTGCTTGCATGACTCCCCCTGCACAATTCTTGCACTGGTTTTCTGAGAACATCAAAATTTGAATTTAATACAAACTTTAACTAAAATATCATTATTAAATCTGAATACAACATTAAACAGGCCATTATTCATAATAACTTGTAATAATACTTAGAAATGCGAAATAAAAAATTAAAAAAAGAACTGAAATCGAGTATGTTTGCCAAGAAAGCACAATCTTCATTTTTCAAACATTATAAGGTCAAACATTGTTCAGAATTCGTGACAAAGCATTTCATACTTAAAAACCGCCTGACGCCTTAAAATATTTGCTTAAACTCACTTAATAGATAAACATAAGTTACTAATTCTCTGCAAAAGCGCCATAATAAACCTAAAAACAGCAAAACTTTAATAAACTCGTGCTCTCGGCAACACGACAGTCGACACAAGCCACAGTGCAGAGTAAAAGTAAAAGGCGCTCAAAATTAACAAAATTAATCGAAATATTACAAACAAAAGAATCATCCACCAATTTAAAACAAATGAAGCATCTTATACCATTACAATACTATCTGTATTTGACTTATGTATTTGACTGTATTGGTCAATTCACCATTCCTCCTCTCTGGAATTATTGGCTGTTGTGACATGCATGGAGATGGAAGCCAGCAGGTACAACGTGCAAGGAGACATTCAGGAGCACATTCATGGTTCACAGCTTCTCGAATGGTTGTTCTGTCCTCAGTCGCCATTGTTGCAATTCGAAAGTAATCAAGTCATGAATGAAATACAACTAAAAGACAAAAGGTTTACCCGAGGGATTAGATACACCTAAACATGCTATGTGGCAGTTTCTCACAGCTAGTACAGTCGTAATTCAGTATATGGGGTGTACACGAACAAACTGACTGAACTTTCGATGCAAAAATCAATCTCCAGTTTTTTTGTTTAGTTTTAAAAAGAAGATTTCCACACCTCATTTTACTTCTTAGACATTTGAGCCTCCTTTCGACATATAAATAAACATGGTGGTCACATCGATCTTACAAGCACTTTCTTGAAAATTTATCAGGTGCCGACCTTGAAGCCTTGGAAAATGAAAAGCCTTAAGCTGTACTTCAAGTCCAAGGATTTGTATTTTATGGAGCGAGTGAACACGAGCGGAATGTAATCCGGAGCTAAGGATAAGCTGTAAATCGTCATTATAACCCCAATCACTGCTCCAATCTCCTTGCCCGGTCAGCTGTAAAAAGCTATTTTCTCTTTTTTAATTCATTAAAAACGTTTATTCCCTCTGTTAGTCACAGATAAGCAGTAATCGAATAGTATCCGTTTATATTCGAATATTTCGGCTTGGTATAAAAACTACGATTTGCATCGCGGATTTTTTGGTTGGTAATGGATTTTTTGTGTGTGTGCGCATAAGCTTCATTCACCAACCGTTCATTATCAATCATTTTAGCGCGTTTCAATCATTTAATCAGCAAACTCTTCAATCACGGAAGAGTTGACGTTATATTAAATGGCGTCGTTATGTTGTTCGAAATTGCTTGACTTATGACTTTAATATCGCAGTTTTATCGCTTAAATTATGGAGGAATTCTGAGATCGGAAATACCGAAATGGGTTTCGATTAAAAACGTTTGTTGGAGGATAAACAGATAAAGAAACTGTCCGCAGAAACAGTTTGCTTGCCCAGTTGTTGGCTATTAGTTCAGAATACTTTTCCAGCCATTATTTGGTAAAGACCCCTGAAGCATTGGTCTTCCTTTCAGAAAGGAATTGGTGATGGATTGATGATTTTCTTTGTGCCTATGGTTTATTCACGAGTCATTCAGTACCAGTAACTCCGGCGCATTTCGATCAATCAATCAACGAATTCTTCAACCGTAGATTCACTGATTGATATCACGGAATCAATCCATCAATCAATCGATGGAGACCATGAATCGAATTTTAAAACAGGAAATTCACCTACAATCGCAAAGAAAGGAAGTCTTATAATAACGAAAATCCAGAAATGATTCACTCCAGAACCCCAGACAAGCGTACATAATGAGGAACATCGGACCTGCAAGGAGCAAGCGGAGTCTATTGATTTTTTCCAGACTCTTGCTGATGGGCTTTGACTGGTTCATAGTGAGGCAACGTTGGGGTAGATTTGTTTGGGTGGGGAGAATGAGGGGGATAGATGGATAGACCTGGGGAAGACTTGGGCACAGAATCGATTAGCTTTGGCTGTTGAATGTTCCAACGGCGGTGGTGATGGTGATTGAACAGACTTTTAATTAAAGTGCTTTGTTAAGCAACGTGGAAAGTCTTGGCTAAATTATTGTTGTTTTTATTATTATTATTTTATTTTTAATAATAACATCATTATTATTATTATACAGGGATTATTGTCAATTAAATTGTTAATCTTTCCTCATTTTCTGTTTCGTTTTATTTCTGTTTGCATTCATTGGATGTTGTCCTTATACAATGGATAACATACAATGTATAAAATACAATGTATAATATACAATGCACAATATACAATGTATAGTATACAATGTCTAATGATTTAGGATGCTGTGTATTTCTGATTGGTTGTTTTGTATTCTGTTTTGGTATGCGATTAAATGCATGAGGTTGTTGAGTGCTTTTTGCTCGGTTTACAGCTTTAGGTATTTTAGGTGCATCGTCTTCTGGTTTAGAAAAAAGTTAATTAAATGCTAACAGAAATAAAACTAAATAGAAAATGAGGAAAGATTAACAATTTATTTGATAATAATCCCTTTATAATAATAATAATAACAATAATAATAATAATAATAATAATAATAATAATAATAATAATAATAATAATAATAATAATAATAATAATAATAATAATAATAATAATAATAATAATTTAGCCAAGATAATTAAAAAAGTCAATTTCGTGACTTTGGTGCGTGTTTAGGGGGAACAAACCATACATCATAATTTTTTTTTTTAAATGGAGAAATTCTGAGATGGAAGTCACGAGGTGGGCATTTTGTAATCGGCTTTAAAATATTTAATGCTTAATAAATAATATTTAAATATTTAATAAATAATACTTAAATATTTAATAAATAATATTTAAATATTTAACAAATATTAATTTAATAATATAAAATAACAAATTTAATAAACAATGTTGCAATCCATGCAACTATTATACAAGTAAAATATAATTCCGATACTTGATTCTATGGTGTTTCTAGTTTACCGGAAGGATCTTAAAATTGGTCAAGATTTTGGCAAATTTAAATTATTTGGCGCTTTATTGCTTTGCTAAAAAATCGGCCCCATGAGGGACAAATTTCCTGAAACAGGGGCATCTTGACTCCTCCCCTTGGCTCAAGGGGCGGAGGCAGGGGCACCTTGACTCCTCCCCGTGGCTCAAGGGGCGTGGCTACCCTAACGAACCGATTTAATTCAAGACTGGGAATGCAAATCCATTGAATATGTTAAACGATGCTTTGATGTCGTTATTTTGGACTATCCTTCCAACAAAGCCGTGGAATTTAAATGGAGTTTAATGGAGAAATAAAATATTTTTAATTTTAATATATTTAATTTTATTTTGTTTCATTCATTCATTCATTCATTCATTCATTCTTTCACTTATCATTCCACCATTCTGTCGGTTTCTAGTAAACAAGTGAGCTGCATCTGAAGTGCATTATTTACAATTTATTTGTTTACATTCCAAGAGGAGGGAAGCTTGGGGCACCTGAAATGGAAGGATTGTTTGTTGAAAGAAACGGATATAAAAGTCCCTAGTACCTTCCAATACAAATACAATATTCGTACCAGGAGAGGTTGACTTTTCGAGTTCATATTTTGTTTTTTCATTGGGCACAAAAATAGGTCAAAATAAATGAAAAAAATAATTAAATAGATAATTTGTTGAATGCAATACAAATTGAACTGATTAAAACGACGCCAAGGGCAGAGTTCAAAGATCAAAGGTCAGGCACAGGTGACCCTGCGGGTAATGACCCAAGACGTTAGCAGATCCTAACCTTAACGTGGTATCATCATCATAATCCTGAGTACCTAATCACGTATTGGACATTATAATCTATAAATAACTGCGTACGTGTGTGCGTGTGTGAATTTGTGCTTGAGTGCATCAATCTGTGTGTATAATGTTGTTGTTGTTGTTGTTGTCGAGGTGTGCCTATGTAGGCTCGCAAAATAAATACAAAAACAAAAAACAAAAAACAAACCAGGTGTCGCTTTTTTTTTCTGTTGAATTATTTTTCTTTATTTCTCATTTTTTAGTGTTTAATTTCTAAAAATTCAGCCTTATATTGATGTTCAAGTGGTCGACTGACTGACTGAAAGAATGAATGAATGAAAGAATGTAGTGGTGGGGTGATAATATGGTGCCGATGTTGCAGCGACGTGTAGATTACATCAGTAATGATATCTATGTAATCCTCATTTGCTGAAGAATCGGTAAAAGATAGAAAATAAAAAAAATAAAAACGGAAGCATTTGAAAGATGAAAGATGGCTTCAAAACTGCTGCCACGATTTTCCAAAGTAAACTTCCGAAACTTGAGAACCTCGCTGCAGGTTGGAAGCAGTTGACGCTGAAGCAGTTGACGCTGAAGAAGTTGACGCTGAAGAAGTTGACGCTGAAGCAGTGGACGCTGAAGCAGTGGACGCTGAAGCAGTTGACGCTGAAGCAGTTGACTTTGAAGAAGTTGACGCTGACACGTTTCATGACTTTGTCATATCTTTGTCTTTGTTTTCTTTTTTTTTTCGCAATAAAACATTTTTAATTCATGGTTGTCGCGAGCGGTAACGTACGTCATCGACTTTAAAAAAAAAAAAAAAAACTGCCTCGTGAGTGGTGTGACTGCTCTCTTGTCTCAGCAACACGAGGCCAAAAACAGGTGAGAAAAGAATAATAAAACGTAGAGACATCGATAAACACATACACGCACATACACACATATACACACACACACACATATACATACGCATACACACGCATACACACATATACACACACATACACACAGACACACATACACAGAATACCACAATACTATTGCCTCCTATTCATTCTCTTTTTGTCCCTGTCTTCTCTTCGACTGTCTCCATATTGTGTCCATCCCTCTCCATATTTCTGTTGCTCTCTCTCTCTCTCTCTCTCTCTCTTTCTTTCTCTCTCTCTTGGCTGTTAGAACAATTACACATGGTTGTCGAACTATCTCCAATTCATCTTTAATCTCATCGTCGTCGTCGTCGTCGTCGTCGTCGTCGTCGTA
>CM067526.1:13559509-13589509 GCA_034509925.1 Hirudinaria manillensis
TCAGTCCATCCATCCTAGAAACCTACTTACCCTAAATCAGGTGCAAACAATGTTTACTTCCAGGTAACAATGATTGGTTGTTGAATTCCTCTTCTTGCAGTTTTCCAGGTTGTTTGCAACCTCTCACGAATCGCCTGTCAACATCTCTCTCCCCTCTCTTCAGTTCACTCACTCACTCACTCACTCACTCACTCACTCACTCACTCACTCACTCACTCACTCACTCACTCACTCACTCACTCACTCACTCACTCACTCACTCACTCACTCACTCACTCACTCACTCACTCACTCACTCACTCACTCACTCACTCACTCACTCACTCACTCACTCACTCACTCACTCACTCACTCACTCACTCACTCACTCACTCACTCACTCACTCACTCACTCACTCACTCACTCACTCACTCACTCACTCACTCACTCACTCACTCACTCACTCACTCACTCACTCACTCACTCACTCACTCACTCACTCACTCACTCACTCACTCACTCACTCACTCACTCACTCACTCACTCACTCACTCACTCACTCACTCACTCACTCACTCACTCACTCACTCACTCACTCACTCACTCACTCACTCACTCACTCACTCACTCACTCACTCACTCACTCACTCACTCACTCACTCACTCACTCACTCACTCACTCACTCACTCACTCACTCACTCACTCACTCACTCACTCACTCACTCACTCACTCACTCACTCACTCACTCACTCACTCACTCACTCACTCACTCACTCACTCACTCACTCACTCACTCACTCACTCACTCACTCACTCACTCACTCACTCCTCACCACCTCAGTGACTTTATATACGACGACAACAACATTATGCATCACTGACTGAAAGGATTTTTATGTTTCAATAATATTTGAAAACAAGAGGAATAATTATTATTTTAATAAATAATTCAATTTAATATAAATTTAAAGATTTTAAATAACGAATCTACGGATGGACGGATGGACGGATGAGAGGAGAAACAGGTGAATGGATAATTGATACCTGAAGGATGGATTGAACGACGATTAAAGGAATGAAACTCTGGAGAAGAGGAAACGTTAACGAGATTCAACTTGGGTGGTAATCAGATGGATGGTGATGATGATGATGATGCTGGTAGTCGGGCGTGAATTATTCAGTGAGTAACTCTTCAATACAGTAAGCAATGATAAGGATGATGATGACGATGATGATGACCATGACGATGGTGATGATGATGATCTCAGGTGTCGTTATGGTGTAAGAAAATGTAATTATGACAATGATCGATAGAGATTGCGTGCTGCTGATGACGACGACGACGACGATGATGACATTCAGCGTCATCATTTTGATTCATGAAGTCAACAACGGTGCACTGGGTAATAGCGCATATTTAATTGTGATTTCGTCGTCCTCGATCGAAGCAATTTTACCGACAACAACAACAACATCAACAACAACAACGCAGATCCTCAGCAAATATCAAACTTCAGCTTCAAATATCAAAGTCACAACTACAGCCATTGATTGAATGAATGATTGATTGATTGATTTATTTATTTATTCATTTATTTATTTATTTATTTATTCATTTATTTATTTATTTATATATTTATTTATTGCAAATGTCTCAAACAATTGAAAGGCAATCATTCAGCTTCCCCAAGAATTCATGATTGTCCATCCATCCGTCCATCCGTCCGCCCATCCATCCATCCACTCATCCATCCATTCGTCCGCCCATCCATCCATCCACTCATCCATCCATCCGTCCATCCGTCCGCCCATCCACTCATCCATCCATCCGTCCATCCGTCCGCCCATCCATCCATCCACTCATCCATCCATCCGTCCGCCCATCCATCCATCCACTCATCCATCCATCCAGGCTTCATGAAACGCTTCCAATGCAGGAAACTTCCACTTTTCCAACATATTGCCGGAAGATTCCCTGAGCGACGAGGAGTGCTACACCTGCGCCGTGCACACTCAGGTCATTCGAAGCATCGTGCAGGGCGGTGACACCAAGATTAGGGTCACGGGTCGCGTAGGTGGGTCACCCCCAAATGACCCCTGTGTCTGATCCTTTGGGGGATTTTTGGGTTGCTTTGGGTAGCTTGGACTACTGTTTGGAGACCTGGTCACAACCTGCTTGCTTGCTTGCTAACCCTAGCGCCCCTCTTGGCTTGTTCGTTTCACAGGGCATTTCTTTTTAAATGTTTCAATCTTTCGTAAACTGGGGCTGAAGCATTTGGTTTTACGAGTTTACAAATTTATGAATTAACATAATTTATAAATTAATTTAAATTTTAATTATAAATTAACATAATTTATAAATTTATGGAGACTTTTCTCAGAAATGTTTTATCAATCAGACGTCATTTCCAAGTGCAATTTTCAATTTCAACAACTTTTCCTGTTGAATTAAAAATAATTGTTTTAAAAATTGCTTAAAATTTGCTCGGAAATTCAAAGTTAAAGTTGTTTCGTGAACTCTTGAACCCTTGAACCCTTGAACTCTTGAACTCTTGAAATCTTGAACTTTCACTTCAGACTTTCAATTTTCACCTTTTGATTTAAAATAATTTTTTAAAATTCTTTTATAAATATAAATCATCCAATAATAGTTAAATAATTCATTTAATATTTATTAAATTATTTGATGATGATGGTGATGATGTTGATGATGATGACGATGACGATGATGGATGTGAATGGAACTTTTGAATAACATCCTGTCTGTGGATTGTTCTCCTTTCTTTTTCCTCCATTTGAATATTAACGTTTCCTGAGCCATCACTACCATAACCATCAATATCATCATCATCACATCCATCCATCATCATCATCATCCTCATCATCGTCGTCGTCGTCTTCTTCCTTATCATTGTCACTGCCATCAGCATCACCTGCTGTTGTTGTTGTTGAACATCACAATCCACTCATTCATCATCTCAGGTCTGATGCTGGTTTCCGTAAACAAAGATACTAATTAGATTTTTATTTCCTACAACCGACCTACATTTCTCGCTTCCCATTGGCCGGTTGCTTGTTTAATCTCGAAACGAGGCCACGTTGGAAATTTAATGTCGTTTGTCGTTGCAACTCTTTTTTTTATCTGTCATCATTATGTCATCATCATTACCGTCATCATCATTGTCATCGTCGTCGTCGTCGTCATCATCATCATCATTACTATCTCTTTACATCAAACAAATAGTCCGATCCTAAATAATTCATGAGCATAAAAATGTTAGAAATATTGTATAACCTTTATAACCTTTATAAACTGCATCATCAACTCATCGATCCTTCATCATCTTCGTTTTCGTTTCTCGATCGGCATTAGAAGTGGTAGTGCTGTAGGAACAAGCAACGAAAGAAAACATGAACAACAACAACAACAACAGCAACGACAAATGCTAAAACAATCACAACAGCGACTGCAACAATCGCAACATACATCAACACCACCACCACCAACACCAACAACAACAACAACGACAGGCAACTTCCACTTCGCCAACGTCATGGAAGAAGATCAGAGAGAGGGCGCTTACTACCTGTGCATTTCACACAACAACGCCATGAGGAGTTCAGTTCAGGGGAACGACTGCATCATCAGAGTCAACGGATCATCGAGTGCGTCCAGTTTTGAGCGGGGAGGTCGCTTGGGTAGAATTTGGGGAGATTTGGGTTGATAAGGGGTTGAAGTTCGAGCCGCTTGTGGGTTAAGTTGGAGTGGCCAGCTGGGTAGGAGCTGGGTAGGGGAGAACGTAGTTTAGGTTGATTGGGTGGAGGTTAACCTTGGGTCTATTTGGGTTGATGAGGAGTTGATGATTGAAAATTGAATTGTTGGATTCAACGTGAAGATTGAAGCCTGATCTAGGGGGTCAGTTGGGTGGAATTGGGTAGAAGAGAGTTTGGATGGGATGAGTAGAGGTCGATACTGTTGATACTCCTTGTCCTTGAGCACGAATTGGTCGTCATTTTGATTTGAACTTTGATCTTTGTTTACACTCGAGTCATTCAGAAGTCTGTTTTTGTTTTGCTACGTTTGATTTTTTTTTCTTTTTTGAAATCTTTAGTTTTGTCGGAAGCAGTTTATCATCATCATCGTCGTCATCGTCGTCGTCGTCATCATCGTCATTCAGTTATTCAGTTCGACCGATCTTTGTTATTCCGATTAGTTCGAGAATCTTTGTTACTCCGAGAATCTTTTTAACATTAATTTTCGGTGTCGTCGAAATGATTTTCTGTCATAATTTGTTGATGTATTGTAAATTAATAATAATAAAATAATAATAATATTAGTAATAATAATAGTAATAACAATAATAAGCTCTTAATAAAGTTTATTTCTTCTGCTTGCTAGTTTCTGCATGCTCCTTTTGTTTCAGAGCATGTTCCAGGCTTGTGATACTTTTCATTTTACCCCCTTAAACCAATTGTTCAAAGCTGCTTTTACTAACCATAACTAAACCGCTAACCTTTAACAATCATTACCATAACAACCGTTGTACTTAACGACCTTCAGAGGACGGGGTGAGGAAGCACGCCCCCGGGGTAATGTGGTCCTCTCCCAAGAAAGACTTGGCCCTGACTGGACAGACGAAGAAGCTGAAGTGCATTTTCTCTGGATAGTGGGTACCATCGAATCATTTATAGACCAGGGTCTATACTAACTAAATGATACTAAATTGATACTAGTTATGAAATATTTATAATTATAAAAATGTTAATATTATTATCATTATCTTCATCTACTTTCTGAAAACTTGTATATTCATGGGCACGCATTAACAGTATTGATATTAATATTCCAGCCCAACTCCTAACGTCACCTGGAGCAAACGAGGAAGCGACTTCCCGTCGAAGATTCGCGTTTCTGCCGAACTGCCGCACGAGTTGGAGATCAGGAACGTGGAAGTCAGTGACGCTGGGACTTATAGGTGCACTGGATCGAGTACCCATGGGAAGCCAGACTTTGTTGACATTGAGCTGACAGTAGAATGTAAGTCGCAAACGAATGAATTGTTTTAAAGCGTTGTTGATTGATTGATTGATTGACTGAAATATTATTGCAGACTGCAATTATTGGGGATTAGATATTTACTAGAGTATTCATATTTAGATACCATTTTCACCTGGGTATTATCAATTCATGAACGAATCACACTCATGAACATGTTACGTAATTCATAAATCCATGAACATTCAACAATCGATCTTTTGGATAGCCATGCCATACTGGAAGGACAACAAGCCACCAGAGGATGTCAACACTTCGGACGAGGAAACCGCCGTCTTCAGGTGCGAAGCAGAGGGCATACCCCAGCCCAAAGTTGAGTGGATGCTGGACAAGAGACCCCTCGAAGGTATGGTTTAGCATCGACCAATGGGAAGCTGGGAAAGGAAATTGATAAATGTTAATGTCTTACTGCATCATGATTACATATGATAACATCGCAGAGCTTGATAAAAATGATGATGAATAATAATGAACTTCTTTGAATATTCTAATTCTTAGATCTGCCTCATAACCCACGCATAAGAATGAACGAAGAGCGCACGATCTTGACCTTTTCGAATGTGAGTTCAAAGGACATTCAGGTCATCCAGTGCAATGCCAGTAACGTTCACGGATACATCTTGGCCAATGCGTACCTCAACGTCTTTGGTAAGCTGGTTTCTTTGATGACATCTTATGAGAGTCATTCATGATAACCGTCATCATTACGATGTCATCATCAGTGGTCATCTTCATGACTGATCATCCAAAGAGATCATAATCATCATTGTCGTCATCGTAAAATTCATATAATGTCTTATTATCATGTTCATCTGGCAGTACGTCTATCCATTCTTTCTTTCTTCATTCCTTCATTCAGCTGAGCCTCCAAGCTTCCAAGACCTGCCAGTCTCCCCAATGAAACTGACCGAGGGCAAGAACACCGTGGTACAGTGCAGCGTCTTTGGGGCACCGAAGCCCGTGGTCACGTGGCTGCGTAACGACAGCGTGGTTTCAGGGGACAGGTTCAAAGTGGACACTCACGGCAACCTTCTTATATCGGTGATGAGATATGGAAATAATTTTGTCGCCAGTTGAAATTTATTTATTTATAATTATCTTGTTAATTTTTATTTTATTTTCCGCCCAGAATCTCCAATTGTCCGATTCCGGAAGTTACACTTGCTTCGCTTCGAACAAATTTGGCAACGATTCCGTCGGAGCAGTCATGATCGTCAGAAGTTAGTCGAATGCCGACCGGAAAGATCATCGTCGTTATCACCATCACCACCATCATCATCATCAAAGTCTACGCAATCATCAACATCATCTTTTCTGTCTTTCTCGACAGGACGCACGGAAATCTCGAGACCGCCCAGCGATCACGTAACCAACGTGGGGTCAGAGGTCATCCTCCACTGCAACGTCACCACTGACCCCGAGGAGAGGAATTCCCTATTGGTGAAGTGGCTGAAAGACGGGGAACCAATCAGCTTCGAGGGTTCGAGCCCTGGTGTCTTTGACTCCAGGGACAACTCACTGACCATCAAAAAGGTCGAGGTCAAAGAGTCGGGGACCTACGTCTGCGTTGCTTCGACTGACCTTGACACTGACAACGTCACCGTTGAGTTAATTGTCAAAGGTTAAACCAACGATCAAATGACATTTGATTTGAGAATTGGTGCATTTCACGTGCATCATTGGCCATGTCATAAACTTTTTTTGGTCGAATAATTTGAAAGTTATAGAATTGCTAATAGTCAAATTTATGCTTAAATTATTATTTATATTAGTGTTTACTGTTATATATTGGTATATTGGTAACAACATTATTGATATAATAATAAATTACTAATGTAATAATTAAGTGAGATATTATGAATATAACCCGAAAGTCAATTAATTCTTGCCATTTCATTTAGCAACATAATTATATTGTTTCTCTACAACATTAGGTAACCCTAACCCTAACCCTAGGCTTAACGACGTTGTGATTACAATCAGTTGAAACTAAATTAACCACGTGTTCTTCCAACTGTCCACAGGTGCACCCGATCCGCCAGAAAACGTGGAAATTCTCAGGTGCAACAAATCCATGGCGGTCATCGAATGGACACCTGGCTTCGACAATCACGACCCAATAACAGGTGAGCGTCACCAAGAAGTTGCATGGAAACACAGCAATGACATCGTCGTCAATACTAACATCAGACGAATTGGCCTAAAATATATTCTTAAGACATATTTTGAATTCTTTTAAACAATTTGCATGCTTTGAAATGTTAAGATAAATATACATATAAATTAGAAGTATTTATAACTAAATGTATTCACTGTTAACGTCCTCTAGGCTACTACGTGTACTGCAACACGTCGAGAGACGAACCAGGAGTGTACCATCGGAACGAACACATGGTTCCCAGTTCAAAGAACTCAGCCAGCTTCCACCTCCGGCCCTGGAACAACTACACTTTCCACGTGAAGGCCATGAATGACATCGGAATGAGTGGACCAAGTAAATTCACCACTGACTTCTGCTCCACTCCCGCTCATTATCCGACCAAGAACCCCGAGAACGTCTGCACAGAAAGCCGCGAAATCGGAGAATTGGTGATAACATGGGAGGTAAGAGCGTCTTTTGATGCGCGATTTCCCTAAAATTCGACTGGTTTGAGGTTGTTACATTGATTTAACGGATAAGCATAAATCGATCTGGCACTAGTTCGATTTCATTATAACTTAATTAACATTTTAACTCAACAAATATCGAGATAAATAAGTCATAGTAAGCCTAAAATTAACTTCATGCAATCCACGCCCTTTTTACATCTAGCCAATGGGAAGCAACGATTTGAACGGCCCCGGATTCCACTACCTCGTGGGGTTCAGACTGATTGACCAGGACGAGGAGCTGGTGAGGGCTGTCCACGACTGGGAGACGAAGGAATTGGTCATCGAGGGTCAGGAAATCTTCAAGGAGTACGAAATCTACGTACAGGCGGCCAATCAGGTTGGAAAGAATACCAACGTCACCAAGAAGAGGGGATACTCGAGTCAAGGACGTTAGTTCATTCGTTGGGTATTGCCTGGCATGGAATGTGCAAATTAGGATAAATATATAAAAACATGTTTAAGTATTGGATATAATGAATAAATTAAATTACTATAGCCGTTTATTATGGAAAAAATAACATATTTAATTAAATATACGAGATTATTATAATCATATCATAATTTATTGTTAATATTACTATTTATTTATTTATTTATTTATTTTGAGTTTATTATTATAGCCCCAAAAGTAGCGCCAAAGAACTTCAAGCTGAGAGGTGACACCCTGAACAGTTCAACAGCAGTCTTTGAATGGGATGAGGTTGATGATGATCCTGAACTCATTCAAGGATTCTTCCGCGGTTATGAGGTCATAATTTCATAATAATAACCGGATAATTATTATTTTCAAAATATTTAAATTTAGATATTAATCTAACATTTTAATAATCTCAACAAAAATTTAATCTCTAATGGGAATCAAAAAAATATTTTTCGCTTGAAATATTTTAAAAGAAAATGAATCTCATACTGGATCAAAGAAGAATAATAAACCATTTACGTGGCTTTACAGATCCAGTACTGGAAAGTGTCAAATCCAGATGACGTAAGGACGCAGGACGTCATAGTCAGACCTTGGAATCCCTGTCCGCCAGCCAATAGGAAGCGCAGGTCACGTTCGACCAATGGCAACAGAGAGGGCAAGGTCATAGGTCACGTGACGAACTTGTGGCCTGATTCCATGGTGAAGGCAGGGGTTTTGGTTCTCAATGGGGGTAATAAGGGCGAGTTGGGCGAACCAATCACCTTCTACGTTCCCGAGGGAGGTCAGTGATGATGATGATGATGATGATGATGATGACATCGGTGATGAGTGATAAAGATGATTATTCAAGTCTCAGTCCGTTTTATTCTGCAGAACAGAGTGTTCGATATACTTCGACGATAGTTGGCATTGATATGGTTATCTGATCCAATGAATAATTTAACTTAGTAATTAAGTAAAATCTAGTATCCAGTTAAAATTTAGCCAAATTCATTAGTTCATCGATTCCAGACTACAAATTTATGATCCAACCTTAACCTTAACCCATCAGTTCCTAGCAAGGTCATGGAGCCAAAGGTCTTGGAAAGAGGATCGGATCACATCAAGGTCAGTTGGAAGCCACCGCTGGAAAAGAATGGAAACCTGACTGGATACCTCATAGAGTATAAGAAAGGTAGAAATATTACTATGGGCGAGAGCTGTCTTGTCGTTTCCCTAGAGAATATCTTGCATATCGTGGAAGATGCGATCAACTGACCTCATTGTAATTAACTATGAAATAGAATACAAATCGATTATTAAAAAGGAATTTTAATTAATATATTATAATATATATAATAATATTTATTAATTTATTCCAACCAATCATTTCCCTCCCTTTGATAAGCTCCGCCGTCCATGGATCAGAAGAAAGAGATACATATCAGGGATCGAGACCAACTGGAAAAGAAGATAATGGACCTGGAAAGCAACACTTCCTACCTCATTTACATATACGGCACCACCAAGGCCGGCGTGGGGGAGGAGCAAAGCATCGACGAGAAGACAAGGGAAGCGGGACGTGGGTGGAGCTTAAAAATTATTATTTAATAAATATTCACTGGTCGAAGAATATTACCTAACAAGTTAATTATTAAATCATTTTATGGCATAATTTATTTTTAACTTGAAGCCTATGCTACTACAAAGAGCGCTACATAAATGGTTCGAAAGAGCGCCTCTAATTTTAATTAAATGAAATAATGGCGCTACATAAATGGACCGCAATAGCGAGTGCAGAACGCACCCTCGTTAAACCAACCTCGTTCAATGCCTACAGCACCGACACCTCCTCTTTTGGATAAGATTGACATCGGAGACGATTATGTCAACGTTTCCTGGAATCCAGTCGGTGACCCTGATGACCCCAAGCAGAACCCCGGTAGCAAGTTCGTCGTCGAATACAAAGCGATCGGTAAGTCTCTCGGATTGTTGAGCCAATCACAAGCCAGGGCTAAGGACTAGGCTTGTAATAGCGTGCGTTGGTAGTGGTATTCGTGCCTCGAGTGCTGGTACTAGTAACCTTAAGTACTGGTAGTTGATAAGTACAAGTCTGCTGAGGACCCATCTTGAACTACTTTTGAAAATGCTTTACTATCCCTGTTGCGTCATAGCAAAGATGGATTTTTGGAAAGGGTGGTTGGATTTGAAAAGAGAATTGAATA
Organism: Hirudinaria manillensis; assembly: GCA_034509925.1. Lineage (NCBI taxonomy): Eukaryota > Metazoa > Annelida > Clitellata > Hirudinida > Hirudinidae > Hirudinaria > Hirudinaria manillensis. The sequence goes on from CM067526.1 coordinate 13,569,828, forward strand.
ACTTAGTTATACCAGGATAGCTAAATTAGAATATTGATGAATTCACTTTATTATATTTCAGGTTGTAATGTCTGATCACTTCAGTGACCTATATTTGTACGTTTCCAGATCCGGAAAAACCTGACGATAAAGGGGAAAGTGAAGAAGACTACGACGAGGAAGGAAAAGACGTGGACGATGGCGTAGTTGCTCACGGGGGCAAAGAATCACCACTCGGAAAGGAACGCGACAAAGATGGCAATGGAAACGATGAACAAGACACCGACGACAACAATGCCAATGATAAAGATGACGACGACGATGATGGCAGAGATGGAGCAGGTTTAGTCGGGGTGCCCGTAGTTCCGGAAGGACCTGATGGCCGCAAGCAGACGACCTTGACTCCTGCTACTGAAGGAAATATTGGGGAACCATACGGCCCAGGCGGCCCTTATGGGCCTGGCGGTCCTTATGGTCCTGGGGGTCCCTCTGGGCCCTATGGACCGGGTGGACCTCTTGGTCCTGGAGGTCCGGGCGGCCCAGAAGCTGAGGATGGACCTGCAGGCGAGCTCGGAGAACCTTATGGTCCAGGAGGACCCTATGGCCCCGGAGGTCCGATGGGCCCGGGAGGCCCAGGTGGTCCAGGTGGCCCCAATCTAGATGATTCACCAAAGAAATCTGGTTTACCTGGTGAACCGTACGGCCCAGGTGGTCCATATGGACCTGGTGGTCCTCTCGGTCCTGGCGGTCCACGTGGACCTAACGATGACGAACCTGCCATGGCTAAGCCGATGTTTGCTCCAGGAGCGCCAAATGGCCCGGGCGGGCCCTATGGTCCAGGGGGCCCCTATGGCCCTGGCGGATTAATGGGTCCTGGTGGGCCGACTGTACCTCAAGATGCTGACGTAGCTGCGTATCTGACGACGGCAGCACCCGGTCGTCCGCACGGTGCTGGTGGCCCTTATGGTCCAGGAGGCCCTTACGGCCCCGGTGGCCCTCACGGACCAGGTGGTCCAAAAGATGTAGACTTGGCAAAAGAAGTTCCTGCTGTAGGAGAACCATACGGTCCAGGGGGTCCTTACGGACCAGGTGGCCCCTTCGGCCCAGGCGGGCCAGAAGTGCCTGAGGGTCCCCTTCCGGATATGGGTGAGCCTTTTGGATTGGGTGGAGATAGAGGCCCAGGAGGTCCCTACGGTCCAGGTGGTCCTTACGGTCCAGGTGGTCCATATGGTCCCGGCGGTCCCGGCGGACCCGAGGGCCCTCCCATTGATGATTCTTCTCAGGTCGGAGAGCCGGGCGAACCTTACGGTCCCGGCGGGCCATTTGGCCCGGGAGGTCCCCAAGGCCCTGGGGGCCCTGGTGGGCCTCATGGTCCAGAGACGCCCTTGCCTACCGATCATCCCCTTGGTCCTCCTGGCGAGCCTTACGGTCCCGGAGGTCCTTACGGTCCTGGTGGTCCTTTCGGTCTAGGTGGTTTGGGCGGCCCTTATGGCCCAGGTGGCCCCAAAGGTCCAGGAGGATTAAGTGGCCCTTTCGGCCCAGGAGGCCCAAAAGGCCCTGGTGGTCCAGGAGGTCCTCACGGTCCAGGCGGACCAAATGGTCCAGGGGGTCCTGGTTCTCCCTACGGACCTGGAGGTCCTTACGGCCCAGGTGGTCCCGGGGGCCCCTACGGGCCCGGAGGTCCATTTGGTCCCGGAGGTCTAGGTGGGCCAAAAGGTCCAGGCGGCCCGGGTGGTCCAGGTGGCCCGGGTGGCCCATACGGCCCGGGTGGCCCATACGGCCCAGGTGGTCCATACGGCCCAGGTGGTCCATACGGCCCAGGCGGGCCAAAAGGTAACGGCGGTTCCGGAGGTCCTAGTGGACCCGGCAGTTCCCTCTCAGGTTTGCCTGATTCCATATCTCCGAAGACTGACAAAGTCCGTCCGGGCAAAGATCCAATGTCACCGGGCAGGAGTCGCGAGCCGGGCAAGATCAGAGGCAAGTGGATAAGGACGCTGCCAGAGGCAGAGAAGAATTGGATCAACCTGACCAATCTCGATGACGGGGCTACCTATGAATTCAGGGTCGTTGCCACTAATAACCTAGGCAAGGAGACCAAATCAGAGCCTAAAAAGATGACTGTCGTTGCGAAAAAAGGTCAGCTTTCTGTCTTTTAGTTCTGAACATTGTATTTAAAGAAATTAAATTTTATTTTAGAAATAAGCGATAATCGATAAATTCTAATCGATTTGCAGAACCGTAAAAACTCTAAAACAGCTATAAAACATTCCACGAATTTTCTTTAAAATATAAACAAATCTTCCAGAAATAACTACAAAATAATCGCTGAATAAATTTTCACAGAGCCAGTAAGAAGCAGATCTGCCGGCTTCAATTGGTTGATTCTGCTCATCTGTCTCCTTCTTTTATTGCTCCTTCTGCTAATTCTTCTCTGCTGCATCAGGTGTAACCGGGGAGGCATTTATCCAGGTGAGATGATGGTGATGATGATGATGATGACGACGATTGTGGTGGTGGTGGTGATGACGATGTTGTTATTGATAGGAGCGAATTGAACTTCCTATGTGTGAACCGAGACCTGATAAACCGCAGTTGGATCTTCGTTAAAAATCAATGAAAATCAATAATCTTAGGTGGCCCAAAACAAAGAGCCTTTTATATCAGACGCTTTTGATTTTTTTTGAGATTTCAAAGGTACCACATGCAATCCATGGAAGCCTGTTTGTGGGAAAAATAAACACAATTTTTAAAATATAAATTTAAATATTTCATTTATGACTTTTATTTGCATTTATTTATTTTTCTTTTCAGTTCACGAAAAGGAAAAGCTACGCGGTCATGATTGTCTCAAAGATGAGGATGATGCAGGCTTTGGGGAATACACTAGAGCGTGAGAGAAACATTGTTTACCTTTTGTTGCCAAAGATTGTGTATTTTTTTAAACAATTTTTTAATCCCTTTATTTGCGATAAATGCACGAATAAATTATTTGTTTGAATTAAAAACACGATAATGCCGTTGATGGTATTAATCTAACATCAAAAGGAGGCATTTCCGTGAAAACAGGAGATTTTTTCTGCGTTTTATTGATCCAAATCGAGATTAAAGCTGCTAAAAGCAGAGAAAACCCGAGAGAGGTGATCAGTGGAGCATGAAAACGTTACGCTTGACGTCACCTTAAGCAGATGTTCTTGTTTGGATTTCACAGTTTACGGTTTTTTTAAAGTGTGTACTGGGGATGATTGAAAAAAAAAATAGGAGAATGAATCTGTTGTTATTAAATAATTTTTAATAATATTTTATTATTTATTATTTATTTTGAGTTGTTATTATTTATTATTAATTTTGATATAATTCGGATTTGAAGTTAGGAGTGTTACTTTTTGGTAGTTTCCAGAAAGAAATTTTGGTCTGGTTTCTTAAACTACTGTGGCAAAAGTTTGCTTCAAAAAAGATTCAATCATTATTTAAATTCTGATGAATCTGAAAACTGTTGTGCACAGTTACTTAAAATTTATTATGCATTCTGAAATAATTTAATTATCGTGTCCTTTGATGAAATCCTGTTCAGAACGATTGCGAAATGTTTTCCTGTTTCGTTTCTAGCGAAGAACCGAACCTAAACAAGAGCAAGAACTCTCTGGACAGCGTGGAAAAACCCCAGGAAGAAAGCGAAACTGACAGCCTGGGAGAGTACGAAGACCCCGATCCGTCAAAGTTCAACGAGGACGGGTCGTTCATAGGTCAGTACGGGGGCAAGAAAAAGGGGGCAGGTGAAGACGCCCCGACGACGCCAACGGCCGCCCTATCGTCATTCGTATGAGCTAGAACAAACACTTTCCTGTGACGAACCCTATTCCCAGAGCCCTAGTTGTCGCTGCAGGCTGAGCTGATGGACGTGATTAGGACCCCTCTGCTCCTAAAGATCGTCTCTCTGGCATTCGTCGAAGTTCTCACCCTTCCTTCCTTCATTCTTTCATTTTTTGGACTGTCCGCGCTTTGACGAGGCTTTCCTTTGACTTGATGCGCAAATGGCGATGACGTTTGTTGACTTGATATTTTCACCTGTTCGTTCGTTCGTTCGTTTGTTCGTTTGTTTAATGGTTTTCTTTGTTTCAATCTTTCATGATTTGGTTTATTGAGAACAATAGAAATTAATTCCATTCAAGTCACTAGAGGGCCCGAATATGCCAGACTGTCTGTCCGTTACCGAGCAGACGATTTCTTTCCAAACGGCGGGAAAATATATGGTCGCCGTGATGTCCAAGCGTCGACTGGCTTTTGAAATATCGAACGTGGGTGTTGTGCTAGACGCTCATCGTCTTGCTTAAAACATTGTTTTTGTATTAATCGTTTGTAAATAAGACGGGATTTTTTTTTTGTCTATATACGTTGAAAATTTATGATTTATAATTTAATTTAATTTAATTTACAATTTTACTTCCTCCACTTTTTTTGTCGGTCATTCTCCAGAATGTTCCGAGTCTCGGCCAAAAAAAAACAATCAAGAAACAGCGAATCGTGTTTTGGAGGCATTCGTCTCTTTCGACCATGTCCGTAGTTCATCTGTAGCAATCTTTCTAGCGCACTTGTGGACCCTGTCATCGTACCAACTATTATTAATATTAATATTAATATTATTATTATTATTAACAATATTATTATTATTATTATTATTACTTTTGAGATACAAATGACTAATATATATTTTCATACACTTTCTCTTACAATCTACTTATTCCATTCAGTTATTTTGATTCCAATGTTTACGTTCTAGGATTTGTCACAAGGCCAGCGGCTCTGACCATTTAAGTCGGCTAATGTAAATCGAGCCACTCATTCGCTCACTCACTCACTCACTCATTCATTTATCAATCAATCATCAGGCCATAAAAAAAGTAAACAGGCTTACGTCACCAGTCATCACAAAGTAAAAAAAAAAAGGTCATATACAATATATTTATATGATTGTTAAGTGTGAGTCCATCCGGGTCAAGAGTGGATGAACCTTGTAGTCCAATTTAACCTACATGTCATACATCTAAACAAGTCGAACGCCCTGTGGCCGTTTTCTGACGACCCAGGGCCCAATAATACCCACGTCAATGGCCCTTGGTTGATACGGTATCATCATTGCAGTATCGTCGATATAGTATCATTCTCGACATAGTATCGTTCAGATAGTGTCATTCTTATTGATAGACGTTGTGTATAATGGCTGAAAGCGTCACTAATCACTGGTGTGATTATTATTTTGTGTATCTTTCCTTCTTTGCAACATGGCTCATAGCTGGAACCAGTCTAGCCAGTAAATAAATAATCAGGATTACACCAACCTGATGTATCCATTACTGACTAATCTATCATCATTGCCTTCTTCTTCTGGTCTCTCCAGACATATTTTAAATCCTCTTAAACATAATCATAACATTATCGTTCAGAATGTTTTGGCCAAATCCGTTTCTTGGTATGCAATAGACTTTAGTGGAGGAATTGATAATCTTATATTGACTTGATATTAATGTTACCTATTTGGACTCTAAATTGCTTGGATTTCATTTTAAATATTCGCTTCTCCTCTAAATGGAGCGTGTCAAGTTACAGATGACCTTTGACCTATGTCCTCAAAACGTCACCGCTTCTAGGTCGAGTCAATCACCGCAGATTTATTTTTGATCGCTTTATATGTTCCACTTTTGGCAAGTGCTTGGTCGTTCGTGTCAGTTGTAGAGCTAGCAGTTGAATTTTATCCAATTCTTTCTCCGTCTCTTTTGAGCGCTTAGAATCATCAGTTTTGTCAGCTATAAATAACCTTCTTTGCTTTAAATTTCGAATATTTTGCATGGCTTCGCCGGGCCATGCATTCGGAAATGTGCGTGATTTTGATCCACGTATCGTTTGTAGTTTAACTGTCCGCTTAACTCTCTCTTGTCAGCGGAGATAAATCCATTGATTGAAACTATTGACCGGACATGGACGTTTAGGCAGGGAAAATGTAATATTAATTACATAGTTATTCTTTGTTCATCCAATTAAAGCAAATTGCAAATTAATTTACCTTCATTAATAAATTGATTACTTCTGGTACAACTAACCAAAGAAAGATATTATGAACATTGTGTCCACTGCGTTTCTCTGTCAAAGTGAAATGCAGTTTAAACTTGTTTATTTAGAGCTAGGTTTGTTTATATTTTTTTCGAATTTTCACTGTTTAACTGCATTTAAGTGTCCAATGCTGTTGCCTCATAATTTCTGGAATCATTCGATTCTCTAATTAAACGTCGATCCTGGGCCCGAAAGTCGATCTAAATCAAAGATATTTTTCAGTATTTTCAAATTGTAAAACATCAATGAATATATGAACAAATTATTTATTTATTTATTTATTTACTTACTTACTTATTACGTTGTGATTATTAATATATTTTTGTTTGTGCATCGAGCTTTTCCGCGCTACAATCGTTATGTTTCTGCTTCGCTTCGCCATCGTGGCTCGTAGCGTGGACTATTCGTTACTTTGATGACCCTATTATTTTGAATTACTCATTCAAATCGCCAATAAATTAATCGGAGGACGCAGAATTCCATAAACAATATTAATCGTTATTTGAAGAGGTCAAGGTAGACGTTCAACATCCCTACTAGAAAATGGCTTGTCGAATTCCATCGACAGATTGTCGTAGCCATGTCGATTGTTGGATGAGTGGCATGCCACTCTCTGGCGAGTATGATTGGTACTCAACCATACTCTACTACCCGACTCTGGAAATATGTGGCAGGCCTAAATGCACCCGGCACTTGTACAGGTACTTTCAGTTTATCTGTTCGGATTGCTGGCAACTATTCTCTACACAGCTCCAACTTGTAAATACTTAGATACGATGTTACTTATCTTGGACGTCACGGTCGAGATTTCGTCCCAACCGATCGTGAAATATTAACTTTAATTTAAAAGACAAACATCCCTAGCATGGCATAAAGTTTCCAGTCTCAAGCAAACAAAGGTAGTGTTCCACGTCCACGTGTCGTGCCAATTTATAACCCAATGTGCATAACCACTTGCGGCTTACTTATTAACACTTCTTGTTAAGTTTTAAGTGGTATATTAATGAAGATCTGTAATCCTGCATTTATTCCTATCACCTCTGACAAGATGTTCAAAGTTCTCAAAGGGTGATGCAATTCAGAAACGACACGGGCTTTTGAAGTCGCTGAAGATGCACGAGCAACGATGAGGTGAACGATCACGGCTGCTATAATAATAATAATAATAATAATAATAATAATAATAATAATAATAGTAATAAGAATAAGAAGTGAGTTCAGTAATATTTATAATTAGCCGTTAAATACAAATGATCGGTAAACTAAGATGTGAACAGACGATTTTGGACGCATGCTTCGCAAGGTATGTCACCCGGACCGAATGGAGCCAATGTGGCCTACAGAAACGCAAACCGACTTTTGGACTTTTTACATATTGGACTGATCACCATCGTCGTCGTCATCATCATCATCATCCTGTTGCTAAGCTTGGGTATAGTACTAATCGGGTAAGTAATGAATTAGCAACAATGGTTTAGGATGCGGAAGGTGATGACGGGCGAGCTTGCGATCGATCGATTAACTTCAAATGTATAATCACGTGTTAAGCTGGAATTAATGTAAAAAAATCACGAGAGGATGTAAAAAAAAACGTTCCACGTCCTCCAAACTCTCCTCCACGAAAACCTGGAACCTATGCCCTCTCTCCGTCCGTCCATCCGCTCTCAGATACGAAAACTTTCAGACCGAAGGAAATGGAATCAGGAGTCTGTGCTCCGCTCTTCTGGCTTCCTTCGTCTCGGGTTCGAGTCGACGCCAGATTCTCCCCTGCCGGAAGCGACGTCGAGGGAACCTTCTGCCATCTCCGAGATCGAACTTTGATTTTCAGGGGCTCGATCGAGGTGCAGAGACGAAGGAGAATCCGCCACGGACGAGGACGCCGTTTCGGGCCGAGCGCCGTTCGCGTCGACTGCGGAAGCTCCCTCGGCCTCCGTCCGGCGTACGTCGGGAGCCCGGACGGAAAAGCGAGATCTGAACAGGTCCACGATCCTGTCGAGGGATTGGTTCAACCTCTCGGACACTTGCCGCTGCTGGGTCGAATCGAGATTCCCAGGATTCAAAAACACGACGCTCGGAGGACGAGCCGTCGGGGTGCCAGAAGAGGACGAGGCCCCCACGTCGACCGGGGTCATGATGCCTCCTCCGCCGACGTTGCCGCCGTCTCCCGGGAGACGAACGAACGTCGGAGCGGACGAAGACCGGTTGGCGGCGACCGCCACCTCACGCGACAAGTGGTCGAGGTTCGCGGCCACGGCTGCGAGGATGTTCTGACGTTGTTGCTGCTGTTGTCTGGCGTCGTGTTGTTGCCTGATCTGCTGGAGGATTGTTGGCAGTTCGTAGTGGTGGAAGAAGAAGATCATCGAGTGCTGGAAGAATGAGATGGGAATGATTAATGGAGAGGCAGGTGTTTTCTTAGAAAAGCCAAAACATTTGGAGATCAGGACGTAGAATTATTTAACTTCGATCCCGGCTTTTTAAAATTTTCATGATAGTAAACCATAATAATGATAATATTATTATAGTAATAAGCAATAATAATGATGATGATAAAAACATGAATGTAAATCTTACTTAAATTTGTAAAGCATTGCTTTGTTAACACCAACCTGAATGAATAGCCACGAAGTAAGCAGAGCCAGACCGCTGTACTGACCGTTGAAGCGATAGTGATAGGCGTAGAAGGCAAAGTGATAGAGGAAGAAAAACCTGTGTGTGGTGATAAACTAATTTATTCATGACCTCATCAAAACATCTGCTATTGATGATGATATGATAAGAAAATACATAAGATACAAAGCTGACGGCATCGTTTCTGATTCGTGGTCGCTATCTAATCAATAAAATGTGATGTGCATAATATAATTGGGCCTTAGGATGCTCCTCTGAATCACTTGAGTCAATTTCGATAGGAAAATATTTTAAGTATCGATGAGACTTAAATGTAAGGCTTCTACAGAACTCAATAAAGATCGATTCACATACCTCAGCCAGTGCTTCTTGGTGAGTGGCGTGTGACAACAGATGGCGTCGTACTGGTCTGCAATCCAGACGATGAGGATGATGTAGAAAGCGGTGGTGGTGTCGTTAAAGAACTCCGACATGATGGCCTCCATGCCTGTACAAGTCAAAAGGATTCGTTGATCGATTGGACGGACGGGTTTTTTTTTACTTTGTTTTGGAGTCAAGGCTCATTATCTATGCACGAGTTGCACTTTCATATCCATTTACATAAAATACTTTTCTCCCTTCGGATTTTGCATGGTATATGCAAGAAAGAATCGGCCGCCTAACGTTAACCAGCTAATTAATTATTCCTGAGAGCCAAAAATAATTAAACGGACTAACCAACAAGAGCAAGGATGACAGTAAGCAAGGGAGCAGCTGGGAACACCAGAGCTCTGTTCATCTCCAACATCGACAAGAGATCCACTGACGAAGAAGCAGTCTCATAAGTTATTCTAATTATGTGGGATTATATGTTAATCCTATCATAAATTATCCTGATTATGCATAAAAAAAAACTGTGAAAAATTTTGTCAGAGAGAGTCTTACTTATGAATATGAAGATCTGATGATGAGAGTATCTTAGAAGCATGGAGACGGCCAAAGTCTGGAAAGGGTAAAAGACTTTAATATCGTATATCAATATCACAATTTAACACCAAAATAGCATAATAAATTTAATTAACTCAAATTAAACTCATGTTAACATAAAAAAAATCGTATTAAGGCATGGACTTAATATGATACAACTGTGAACATGGAGGCGTTTAATGGTTCGTATGTTGATACTAACGAATACGATCATGATGAAAGCTGCTGCAAAGTATGAACTCTTGGCCATCCAGATGCTGACGAACCTGTAATGCTCGCCACTCACGACGTTTCTCAAGTATCCTGACAACACAATCACAAATACATTAGCACTCGGAGAGTCAAAGTAACCATTGCTAGCATCATCATTAACATCTTCTATAGAAACTATGGTGTTCACAATTTAATGCTTAACATGTAAACCTCCACTTCAACCAAAACCGTCATTGTCACCATCATCACCGTACTCAAAGATGGCCACCGTTACCCACCCTTGTTCGACTCCTCCTCCGCCAGCTGCTTGATACTCGACATGAGCACGTCATCGTATCCCAGGAACTCGTCGAGCAGGAATCGACTCAGTCCGTCGCCAAAACACGCCTCCTTCGTCGGATCTGGAAAAGGAAGCGAGACTCGAAAAAGCCCGGAAAGAGGGAAAGTTCGGGGTCGCACGCAAAACGCAGTGGAAAGGATAAACTCGACGCAGGTGCGACGGGTGCCTACCCAGCGTGACGAGCATGACGGAGATGTTGAGGGACTGCCTGGTCTTCGGACTCAGTCTGAGGAAGCCGTACTCGAGCGAGTATTCCACGATGTATCTCAGTTCGGGAGAAACTGAGAGAAGATTAAAGACAAATCAATTGAAAATTAAAATTTAATTATTTTATTATTAATTTGATTGTTTAATTATAAAAATAATTTAAATATTGTCGCTCGGAAGAGCGAGCGTGCAGTTCATGGCAAGCAACGGTAAAAGCTAGAATTATACAAAGATCACAACAGGGTCATTGATCTGTTGCATTGTTGTTGATCTCATCAGCCACAACATCTGCAATCAAAGCCTTCCCATTGATGCTTCGACAATGACGTTATTCTTTTGTTGTTGGCAACGCTACTTATTTCAAACTATTATGAATATTACGAACTTAAATGTAAAATCATTTTAAAATTTAAATTTAACAATTTTAATTTTTAACAAATGCATTTCATCCACATTCATTCATTCATTCATCTGCAAACCTAATTTGGTGAGCATCTCAAAGTCACTGAGACTCGAGCCAAAGAACTGGTTGCTTTCGTAAGAAGAAGAATCCTTTGTTCCTGCAGTCGCTTCTGCCCTGTCGAGAGCATAAACAAGAAACTGCCATCTTTGCATAATTTTAATTAGCAAGAGTTTCGTTGGCCAATCCAACATCGGTTTGGCACTATTTATCATTTATTGCAAATTAATTAAAATAATTAATAAGAATAAGTGGACCTCAATAATTTAAAAATGCATTTAGAAGTAAGAACTGCCTGCTTTAAAATTGCTTCATAGCTAATGAACAGGTTAATTGAACCTATAAATAGTTTAATTTTGTTGACCAATTGCAGTCTCATGAATAATTATTACTCATCGAGAGCAGATGCGACGCTCGAACGTTGCTTGGACGACGTTAACGTCTCGCCTAGCCAATTAAGTCGAAGGATTTTCCTGCGAGCAAAATGATCGCTCGAGTTTGGACTCACTCGACGTTGTCCAAGAACGAGCTGTTCTCGTAGTCTGTCTCTTCCGGAGTGACTTTCTGCAGAATGTCTTCGGAAAGCAATGCCTCCATTCCCGGCTTCGACTCAGAAAAGACGTCTCCGGGCGAGTCGAGCGGGTCGGAACGATTGTCCGTCGTGTCGTCGGACGGGGCGACGTCGGGGTCCTCTTTGAAGCCCTCGAGATCCTTGTATTCTTTCCTGTATGATTGGATGATGCTGTAATTGGGCGGGGCATTACTGAGTATCTCGACCCTCAGGATTCCGTCCCTGGGCCAAGTGTCCTTGACGTGCTCCAGACACTGGATTGGATTCCGGGTGAAGACGACATGGATGTAGCAGAGGACGAACAGCAGTACCAAAGCCTGTCGTGGAATGGAAGCCAATTAGTGAGAGAAATAAGTTCAAATTGATGACAGAATCAAACAAATCTCAGATAATTAACTTTGAGTTATTCTCCCAATCTGATTCAAAGTAATTCCCCATTGAGCATTCTGACGAGCAAGATTTACCTCATCATCATATCGGTTGGATCTTTACACCAGTCAAATTAAAATTTTGAATATAAGATCTCAAAGGCAAAGTATAAATTTTATCAGAATACATCAATGATTTTAATCTTGGCCCCCTGTTTTCACCGATGGCTGACGAAGTAGATGTAAGATTGCAGATCACATGATGAGATTTTAGCAATAACGCAACAAAATGGCATGGATAAATTATCTCACAAATGAGAAGTAGAGAAATGCCCACATCTTTTCTAATAAATTTACAATAAATGATGATCTAATAAACAAATCAAACTTCAAACCTTGAAAAGGGCGAATATTTCTATGGCAATTCTGAAGGACCTTGGCACTGACCGAGCATAGGTCACAGCGATCCTATAGAACAAGGCATGGAAAAGTCTATCTCGAACGTTGAAAAACGGGTGTTGTTGGTTCTGTGGCATGTCGTTGTTCTGTTGTTGTGGTGGTGGTAATGGTGGTTCAACATCATTAGTAGCTTCTACAGGTCCTTGCTGTTGATGAGTGTGATTATTACCTTCTTGATCACTGGGTGAAGAGGATAAAGGTGTAGGCAGAGTGTTTGAATCGTGACCAGACTCTAAATCATGTCTGTTCAACTGATTACTGCCTGTTGGCTCTGATCTACTTCTATTGACTTCTGTGTCATGGCCATCCATTTGTTTTGTTAGGAGTACGAAATTCTAGATTGAAGAGTTAAAAACAATTTTCGACGAAACGGATCTTTGCGATAATTGAACAATCGATCTCCGGAAAGTCAAAACCTTTCTGGATATTACAGATGTTTTTCGCCGAGACACTTTTGTTTCGTTCCGAGGTTAAAAATCCACAAAAAACCCGGGGATGATCATAAAATTTCCTCCAGTTTTACAATATTTAGGATTTTATAACAGTATTGCCACAAAGAACTTTAGGCAGTATGTAAATAATGTGCCATATCGCAATAGCACACCAGTCCTTTTTAGCAACAGCTATAGACCATGGCTCAACTTCGACAAATATTTTAAGATTTAATTATAATTAAAATTTAGTTAAATATTTTAACAAATTAATTTTTATATTAAAAAATTATTTTTAATTTTATTAAGGTTGGTCGTCTTAACTGTTTGCTTGCTGACAAACATTTTATCCAAAATAAAAATATTTAGGCTTAATATCTTAGCTAAAAACCAAAAAAATATTATTATCAACACAATCTGCAGATTTGCATAGCTAAATTATTAATTAAAATACTGAGGCTATTATACACCGAAGTATCCATCGTTATATAAAAATCTATCTGACAAATCACAATCTCCCTGCGATTAGACATGCGTGTATAGACATAATGAGGTTTCTTAATTACTGCGCCCAGTGCCATAAACAATCTTTTATGCCCCTTATCCAGTCAGGAAAAACGCAGAAATCCTGCTGACCGTGAATATCTGCAGAGCGACGCCTGCGGCTCGGTTACTACCGACATTTTTCGATGGATAGTTAGGGACAGAATGGTTCATTTCTCTACCAGTCTATCAACAGTGAGTGGAGCAAGATTATCCATGAAGAACCACGACCTGTGTGACCTGATCTCCCCACCATATCGGCCCTACATGTTTATCGCAATAAATCCAGCTTTTAAATTAGAAAAATTCACTCGTTAATTTCCTTATTTCGCAACATAAACAAACGTTTTGTGTTACAAATTCCGGGAGGTCTCTGAGTAAGATAAATTAGCTGTTAATGGCAGAATATGAATGATGACCCATGCCAGTCAGCAGACGGATGGCTTCCAGGAAGTGAATACCACTGACCAATTGATTCGTTTCCGCAACCGGGAGTATTTGCTAACAAATACTCAAAATAGAGCCAAAAGTAAAAGTCAGATTGATTCCAGAATGTAATTCACCGCCAAATCATTACGATTTCAACTTTTACAGTTTATCGCAGATACCGAAACAATCAATTTGGATCTCATTGAAAAGTAAAATTCTAACAATTAATATTATTATCGCAATTGCATTCGAAAGAGAATTATTTTTCAATTTAATTAAAAAGGTGGTCTCAATTGGACATCACGTTGCTCGTAAACCAGAACGAAATTAAGGAATACTCCTGGAAGGATCTCGAATGTTCGAGGACAATGGGATCTTTTCCACGCTCGGCTGCCTCTCCATGGGCTAATGAATCTCCTTTACACACGCAAACACATGGAATGAATTCCAGTGCTTCTGTCTGTCAAGTACAAGGAGGGAAGGAAGTACATTCCACCACGCATGGATGGAGGAACGTGTCCACTGATATTTTCCGAGTTGGAAATTTCAAATTTCAAACCTGTGCTTCAAAAGGGATTTTTTTTGGCGAACGAAATTTTATGTATTTTTGATGAATACCTGGGGGTATCGCAAAACCCGCTGGTGCGGGTGTACTTAACAACCTTTGACTTCTCCATGTCCTGGAGGCGCTAATATTTTATGATAATGATCTTAACTTCCTCATAAATATTGCATTAGACGTATTAATTCTCATTCAGTCTTATTCGAAGTTTTATATTATAATATATATATATATACTCTTAATAATTACAATAACAACAATAATAATAATAATTCCTTTGAATGCAGCCAAAGACGGCATTCTTTCAAGCGCCATTAATCATATTTTAATTGGAAATTATGTCAGCCGAAAATATGACAGCAACGGAGGGTGGAGAGACTTAAGGAGCAGAAATCATTTGGAATGGGAATCCGATCCGCTCATGGAGGCCATGCATCCATCAACGGTTGGTCGAGTGAAAGAGGAGAAAGCGACTAGGAGCGAAGTCCGTGAAAAAGCGCCGTATTTCGGACGGCGGCCATCTGGAATGGAATGGAACATGCAGGCTCCTTCCACCTCCCTGGGCATTGGAATTGATTTAGAAATCCGGCGGAGATAAAAATTTCAGTGAGTCACGTGCGATGCTCTCCAGGATTGAGTTAATGAAGCTGTTTTCGTCCTCTCGAATCGCCCATCCCTATTTATTGACGACTTCCGGAGAGGCCGTATTTCCCATCCGGCCCTGCGCGTTCATCGCCCACGAAGTGAACCTTACCTACAGAGGAGAGGAAAATTATAAATTATAAAATATTAAATAAAGATCCTATTCAGAACCACCTCGTCGACTAACCAGGATGGCCATCAGTAATTCTTTAAAATGATTCTGAAATGACTCTCCGTGCCTTTCCGTACTGCATAATAAATGACCTCCATTACTCACTAATCTCTACCTTTTATTTATTAATAAGTATTTATGAACTCTATTATTATCATTATTTCGTTTCGAATGGATTTATTTCTTATAATTATTACTTTTTAGAAAATAATCTAATGAGACAAATGCCATCATTAATTCAAAAATCAGCTTTTAAAAGATTTATCAGACGCCAAATCGAACAAAGTATAATCCATTTCACAACGTCAGATGCTAAAAGACATCGGAGCAAAATATTCGATTTTCCATGAATTTATCAATATGGAACTTAAAACATATGCGTTATATTTATTGACATTTCATTTTAACATCACGTAAATTAATGTGAAAAAGGCGTTCCTTTTCTACATTTTTTTTCTAAAGTAATAAAGCAAAATTCTAAACAATTACTAAAAAAGAGACTTAAAATCAGAATCCATTTAATGCCATCGAGGATGCTTTTAGCGAAGAATGGCTCCTTATCAGACGACGATGATGGTCAAAGAGATTGAAGAGAAGGAAGGAGAAAGACCAGGGACATCATTTCAGATTTTTCCAGGAGAGTGGGGGCTGCCAGCCCTCCGACAGACTGATGACTCCTCCATGGTTTTTCATCAGTCAGGGGGTACGGTCATCCAGGGGCTAAGGTTAGGAGTCAACCTCCCTCGAATTGCGTTCCTGGAGAGAACTAACTCTAAACGGAAAAAATTGGTGAACAGGTGAGTAAAGTATTGAGTCAACAAATGCGTAAGGAATGGAATGGAGGAATGAGTGAAGGATTCTGAAGGGAGGAATAAAAGAAGACAGTGCCTGGCGTCCTTTTGAAGGGGTAGCTTATATTGCCGACCATTTAGCGTCAAATTGCAGCAGCCATTCTCCATCAAGCTCTTAATTTATAGTCCGGTCACATAGCTCTGCATTCGTTCGTTCACTCATTCGTCCGCTCAACGCTAGTTCTCTTCCGTCAATTTTCATCGCAATAGCAATGTTCCATGCAACTTATCATGTTGATAACTAAACGTTTATTATTGTTATCAATTATAGTTTATTAACTAATATTCTAAGGGCGTAGAAGTCAAACACAGAGCAATCACAAAGTGCTCGAGCAGTACTTGAATCTTCGAGTCAAAATCAAACAGATCCCAGCTGTACGCCCGCAACTAGTCTAACAACAAAACAAATAATTTTTCAAAATCAATTAGTTTTATTTTATTATCGACCGAAACGATGCCGGTCGGCGAAACAGTATGACTGCGAGCCAAACGAGAAACGCGGATATAAACAAGGCCCGTATAAACGAGATGTACGGCATTAAAGAGGCAGACGATATTTTCTCCTAGCGTCGAGAGGACGCGTTTAAAAGTGGTTGCTGATAATAAAAACTAAATAAGCCATTTTCGTCATTAGAAGTTAGTTTGTTTAATTCGCAATTTAATAAATGCATTCGTTAATAATTTCTTTTATATTTTTAATAAATTAAACATGTAATATTGTTTAAACATTAATCGCAAATCAAGTGAAATGCAGATATTTAATTTAGGTGGCAAATATAAGGACAACTTTTGGAAAATTATGAATATGAAAAATTATTAACGACAAAAAATATAGGCCTATCAGAACTGAACAAACTTGACTTAAAAATCACGAATGTACTGAACTGGCAGACCGATTGCATACTCTATTTCAATGTCACGTTAACAAATTACTGTCATGGCGTCCTATTGTTATGGAGATGAGAAGTGCCGAAATTCAAAAGGTCAGTGCGTTCTTATTGATTTCCCGTCTCCATTGGAGAATAATCTGTTTGTAACCGTTTCTTAGAGAAAATGGTATTTTTTTTCTTATCATCATGTCGATGCCGGAAGACCCTAACGATGATGATGATGATGATGGTGCTACTACTGCAGATGATGACGATGGTGATAGTGGTGATCTGACAATGTGTTACAACAATGTTGATCTCAGTGATGAATCTTATGGCAGAATGAAACATTTTTTTAAAATTTTAAACAAATATAATATTTTATTAAAGGATATTATAGAAGCTCGACTTTTGTTTCACTAAGAAAAGCATTTGCGGTCATAAATCAATCAATCAATCAGTCAGTCAGTCAGTCAGTCAGTCAATCAATCAATCAATCAATCCATCCATCCAATAACCAGCTAATCATCCGGTCATAAAAGTGCTTGACGGACGACGATTGCGATGGAAATCACTTACTCTGGATTAATTTGTTGAAGATTAAGTTTAAAAAAATCACTCAGGACAAAGATAAAGAGACGGCTTTGAGTAATGAAACGACAATCTCTCTTAGAGCAATTCAATCTATTCTCAATTCATCCAGCCGTTAATTCCGCCCATTTATCCACCCATTAATTTCTCCCCGGGTGACCAAACGTACCCACCGGTGCGGATTCTCGGGCCGGGGGTGGTGCCGGCCAAATGCCCATTCAATCACAACGCGGATCGATGCGAGCCCCTTTGGCGTTCATTTGTCAACATTGATACCTTCGGAAAAATAGACCGGCGTTTCTGGAAATCCCCGAGGCTATTTATAACGAGGCGTGGTGAAGTCGAGGAAGGCGACCAGACGCGATTGAGTCGCCATTGAAGCTGCAGCGGTGGCTGCGGCAGCTGCGACGATGCCTCGGTGGTTGCCATGGCCACGGTTTATTCGCTCGCTCCGGCGTAAACATTGAGACGAGTGTAGTGGACGAAGTAAGATGGATGAGCACAGAAGACACTTTAATGAGGGTCGTTAGTTGATGGATGGATGGGTGGATGAATGGGTGGATGGATATATATGAGTGGGCGAATGGATGGATGGATGGATGGATGAAGAATGCATGAGTGGGTGGATAGATGGATGGATGAGTGGGTGGGTGGACGGGTTGAAAGCCAATAGAAGAAATAGAAGAAAACGATACAAACATTTGTTAATGGATAGAAAATGCTGCTTAAATGATTCGAAAACGCCGTTGTGAAGTCAACAACGAGAATTCTGATGGATAACCGGTCGGCATGGAGATGGAAATGTTCCCATGAGTTCCTCAGCACTATTACCACCATCACCGTCGTCGTCATAGTCATCACTATTATCACCAACATCATCATCATCATCATCAGGGGTGGATCTAGAATGGTTTGGCGGTGGGGAACAATGTATAAATATTACATTTAGGGATTAAGTACCCCCGTGATTTGCTAGTTATCATCATCATCATCATCACCATCGTCATCCTCATAATCACGGTAACCATTATCATCATCACCACCATCGTCATCGTCGTCGTCGTCATCATCATCTTAACCTTCCAACTCAGTCATCGTCGCGAATTCGAACGTTCAACTCTCACACCCGAGCTGATTGGCCACCGAGCGAGGGTCACGGGGTCAATCTATAAATAATTCAAAGGAGATCACGTGATCGCTACGTCAAAGTCAGCCACGGCAGGGCCTCAAATCGTCGGTCATGCGAAATTCGGGAGATAATAAGGATTGATGGGAGGGGTGAGTGGGTGGCTGGTTGGGTGGTTGGGTGGCTGGCTGGGTAGGTGGCTGGACATATGCTGATCATCAACTCATCATCATCCTGACATACGTCAACAAGAGCGTCGATAAAGCCATTAACGTCTGCTTCATATTGCAGTCGGGATTAATTATTCCGCCATTTCTCAGCCGTTTTTATTAAAATTATTATTAATACTAATATTATTACTATTGCAGTTATTATTATTATTATTATTATTATTATTATTATTATTATTATTATTATTATTATTATTATTATTATTATTATTATTATTATTATTATTATTATTATTATTATTATTATTATTATTATTATTATCATCATCATCTTCTTCTTCATAAATCTTACTAGTATTATTGCCGTTGTTTCTGTTACGTATCGTTGTCGTCGTCTTGGTAATAGGGGCTGCACCACAGTTGTTGGTGCAGTTGTACGGACAGACGCACGAACAGTCGTCTGCGAGTTCGAATTCCAGAGGCGGGAAAAAGTGCAACGCACCCCGGCGCCAGGCGGATGAAAAGCCAATCTGCTCTTGTCGGGATTGCGTTTCCAATTCTTTTTTATATATTTTTTCCTGTTTTTTTTGTTTGTGTTTTTCCTTTCTATTTTTGAGACGACCCCCTTGGAGCGTGCCATTAGCTGGAAGAGATGGAGATGGAAAGACTTTTATATTAAGGTGTGTGTGTGTGTGTGTATCAGCCCCATGCGTGTTTGGGGTTCAGAAGGCTGACCCTGGTGAGATACGAAGGGCTTAAACCGGGGGTCTGTTTTAATGACCTAAAGATGGAAGGAAAAGAGCAGTTGAGTTAATACTGACGGGCGTATAAAAGGAAGGGACGAATGGACTGTCTGACGTCTGACTGTTGCTCGGTCCTTTTCGGCCGGCAATCGCCTCGGAATCAAATCAACGATCCCTCAATAAATTACCCCCTGAGGCATCGATTTCGGATTTTCTCTCCCCGCGGAAAATGAAATTAAAAAGACCCATAAATTACT
>CM067526.1:13594509-13612009 GCA_034509925.1 Hirudinaria manillensis
GGCACATTGGTGAGTAACTAAAAAGCTAGTGATGGCGCCAAGTGAGTGAGTGAGTGAGTGAGTGAGTGAGTGAGTGAGTGAGGGGCAGATGGGTGAGAGTATTGAGGGTTGGAAGGGAACGCAATAAAATGACTCGTGAATAGAGAAATTATAGACCCAGCGATGGCTGTCCTCTGGGTCTTTGCTCGTGTTGGAAAAATAAAGTGCTTGTTACAGCGCTTCTGCTGCTGATGATGCTTCCGAAGTTGTCGCTGATGCAGTCGCTGTAGTCGCAGCGGTTGTGGACATTGCGATTGATTATTAGATGCAAAGTAGCTAGCCGGCTGGAACTTGCTGGCTCAGTCGCTCAGTAGCAGTCAACCAAACAGTACACTAACAGTACAATCATCGTCCAATTATCAACCAATGCAAATTTAATCCCAACGCTTTCCACGCAACTGAACAAGAAACAAGTTATAATCGCCCATGATCATCATCATCCATCATCATCATCTTCATTACCACCACCATTGTCAGCTGGAAAGTAAGTCCTTGAACTTGTCCTTCAGCTCCAGGGTTTCCGTCAAAAAGATCGATGCCACTCTCACCTGTGCTCTCGTGTCCAGACGGTATTACTTTTTGGCGCGACTGTGAACAACTGCGTTGACTTACCGTTGAAATAGGCGATTAAAATAACGTCAGATCTGGGTAGGTCGGGGAACAGATGGGTTGGATGGGGGACTGGAGAGCGAAAGAGGGATTCGGGGTTTGGGTGGGTGAGAGATGGGGCGAAGAAAGTGATGGAAAGAAAATGAATGGTTGGACGCAGAGTACGACGTTTCAAACGCCATTTGAAGAACACAAGCGCTGTTACTGACAATGAGATGATTGACGATTGTTGGTCAGTGAGGATCATTTCAGGTCATCATCGTCGTCGTCTTCATCATCAACATCATTATCATCATCATCATCATCATCGTCGTCGTCAATTTCCGAGTAGGCAGAGTGGTAATGCACGTCGAATGGTTGTCCGCCTAATACACCAGGCTGGCAGAGACACTCCCCCTTAAATGAAGGAATTGCAAAAAGCTTTTTCGCAGCCGTATTCGTACTTCTACTTGTACTGGTACTTGTACTCGTACTTGCACGGCTGTCGTACTGCCTTTCTCTTTGCATTCCAACGTACCCGAAACACTGCAACGGGGCGCTATATAAATGGCAGAGTGAAAACAAAATGGCGCGTGCATGTGGCGCTATATAAATGAACTGAGGTAAGACTTCAATTACGGTCCCGTTTTATGTTTTTTTTTTCTTGTCCGTATAAAATAAATGCCAGCAAATAATTTAATGTCCAGGATGGGCTTTCGAAGGGATGCGTTCATCCTCTGCTAACGGATGGCCGCAACGTTTATCAAAATAATTTCAAAATTAAAACCGGTAAATAATGAATATATATTAATTTCCCAAATAAGTAATTTTCCCCTTTCACCATCGTCTACGATGAGAGATGACTTCTTATTTCTCTTCCTCATCATCGTCATCGTCAACGTCATCATCGTCGTCGTCATCGTCATAATCATCATCATCATCATCGCCGACAATCAGCGAGGCCATAACGTTCCATGCATTCTGATCTTAATTTCCATACAGCTCCTCCGGAATTTTTTCCTGTCACGCATCGCGAGAAATGGGAGCCTCTTCCCACATCTCCTTTGGCTTTCAGGTGCAGTTGAACCCGGGATGGAATGGGTGGGTAGAAATTTGGGGGAGGAGGGGGGTGTTGGTATGGTGTGGGTCTGCATGCCCTGTCCCCTTCTCGTGACGATCGGTTTAGAATCTTTTTAATTCGCGGACCATTCTTTGAATTCATCACGCTGTCATCATTCCTTCATTACTTTCCGTCTCTCCATCCTTTTGGTGTTTGGAGCTTCGGGTTAAGCTTACAAATAAAGGAAAACTATTTTAAATTTACAAAAAAAAAGTGATTTAACCAATTAATTTAAATGAATTAAACCCTATTTAAATCGGTCTTTTATATCATATTTATTAAATTAATATGGAAATATTACGAATTGTAAATATTCTTGAAAAGGAATTATTTTGGATATCAATAAGTTGTCCTGAGGCCCTAAACTTTTGAACCCAATAACATCGAGCAACAAATGAAATTTGACAGCTCCAGAGGGCGCGCTACATCTCACACAGAACAGAGAAAATATGAAATATATAATATAAATTATTAATAAACAAATAACTAAATAAATAAATAACAGAAAAAATAAAAGCTTAATTCATTTAATTTCATTTAATTGGTCCAAATTAACCAGATAAACGAATGAAAGAAATGATCTTGAACAGGGGGGAGTCCGGGTTGGTTGGGGCCGTTGAGCCCTTAACAATGGCAACCCCTTCAATCCAGGTGGATACCTGGATCGTATTGGTCAGCACAATATCGGATCCACACCTGAGTTGCAACGGAAGACATTAGTTTTCATCAAAAGAGACACTTTATCCATTAGCGAGTGTTTCTTGGACTTAATAGATGTAAATAGATATTAACGGATATAAATAGATAATAACGGATATTATTAGATAATAATAGATATAAATAGATATAAACAGATATAAACAGATATTAATAGGTATTAATGGATTTAAATAGATATTAATGGATGTAAATAGATAATAATGGATGTAAATAGATAATAATGGATATAAATAAATAATAATAGATGTAAATAGATATTAATGGATATAAATAGATATAAATAGATAATAATGGATATAAACAGATAATAATGGATATATATATATAATAATGTACATAAATAGATAATAATTGATTTAAATAGATATTAATGGATATAAATAGATAATAACGGATATTAATATATAATAATGGATATAAATAGATATTAATAGATCTTAATGGATGTAAATAGATATTAACATTTATTAATCCTCTCCCTACAGCTTTAAAGTTTGTTTGTTTTTTTTTCAAAATGCGTGAATTTCACAAAGAAAAAGGAATATGAAACTCTTTGTGTTAATTAAAGATTTTATTTCAGCTTTTTTTTTTAAATTTGATAATTTAATGAGTAAATAAATAAATAATTAGATAAATAAATGGTATTACTTAATTATTAATAAGTCTCTGAGACTAAATTGAGACTTTAAAATTCAAATCGATTGAAAACTCCAATGCTTTTCCAATGCCGTTCTGAACGTCTGAAGTCACTCGGTCTTCCTGAAGCCAGGACATTATTTTCATTTCTTTTCCACTTTTTTTCCATGCGCGCACTGACATTGCACCGATGCGTGCTTTCAAAGCTTTTGGTACTTTCTGCTTTCGCTTCCAGGCATCCGAGGTTTCTTAAGGAACGAATGGGTGGCTGGAGGGCGGATGATAGGGTGGTTGGGTGGGTGAGTGAGTGAGTGAGTGAGTGAATGAGCGAGTTATGGTGGAGATGACAGAGATCCGTGAGCGCCACGATTTGTAGTGATTTGTGATTAGCTGAAGGATTAGCCAAGGAGAGAAAAAAAGAAAAAGAAGAATCGAACCAACGATGAACGAGAAAATGCACTCAAACGGATGGCTTGGAATGGAGGAAAGTGCGTGGATATCGACCAGGGAGGCTTGTGTTTATTTTAATCACCATTCGATGTAGTATTTGAGAGCAGACGCCACGTGAAAAATTGCCATCCATCCTGCCGTAGCGTCACAGGCGACCTGTCTTTTCCATTGCAGGATAAACTGGATTTATGGAGTCGGCAGGTGCTGGCCTGGAATGCTCTCACTCTCCTCCTCTTCTTCATTCCAGTTTAAAATCCACATCGTTTGTTGCGGAACATATTCGAAACATGCCATGCCATTAGTCAAGCGAATTGCTCGAAGCTTCGATGAACGCGATTTTCAACTCTCTCTTCACTACGGGAGGGTCCTAAAGCGGGTCTCCTTCCCCACCGCCATTACCCTAGAATCCCCGGCCACAGAATGGCCACTAGGCCCTCTCTTTCCCCCTATCCTCAAAGAAGTTCAGAATCAAAATTCCCGTCCACTCGCTCAACAGGGTGACATAAATCCGGGTGTGGCTGGATGACGTTAATCTTTTTGCTTTTTTCCCGCCTCTTTTCCAGCCTTCCAGGTCATTTTCCGTCACCAATGTCCTCGGGATTTCTGTGACATTTATGGGCGGCTAAGGCGGCATGACGTGTGTTTTTGTCGCCGAGTCTGGTAAGTGCGGCTGCCGCCGATGTAGTCGGTGTGGTCGGGACGATGTCCAGCAGGAGAGAATAATT
The DNA here is from genome assembly GCA_034509925.1 of Hirudinaria manillensis. Classification (NCBI taxonomy): domain Eukaryota; kingdom Metazoa; phylum Annelida; class Clitellata; order Hirudinida; family Hirudinidae; genus Hirudinaria; species Hirudinaria manillensis. The sequence goes on from CM067526.1 coordinate 13,598,788, forward strand.
TCTTTTTTGCATTGTAGCGTTGTTTTTCCAGCACTCATCTGAAGCGAAGGCGTTTAAGCACGTGGAAGAATTTGGTGATTGTCGTGAAATTGAGAAAACCCAATTCTACTTTTTTTTCTCCATCTCTCTCAAAAACTCGAATTTAAAAGCGGTCACCGTCGCTTCTGTCATGGGCTTCTCTTTCTCTCGTTCCAAAATATCTCTCGCATCCAGCCATCCCTGGAGATTCCTCTTTCATTTTCCGGTCACTCCGTCCGGTGACTGCTCGACCTTTTCCACATTTCCCTTTGTCTTGGAAAGGCCAAATTTCCAGCAGTCATTTCAGGCGGCAGTTCGTTCTGTCAAGCGATGGATTGACAAAAGAAAGAAAAAATAAGAAGAAGAAAGACTTGATGAAAAAGAGGACAAACATCTGGAGCTTGGAAATGATTAGGCGGATAGCGTCTTAGCGAATGGTGAGGACTCGGTCATTGTCGACGAAGCGCGAGCGATATGATTGCCTCGGAGACGAGAATCGCGAGAGTCCCGTGGAGTAGTAGCAGCAATAGTGGTGGTGGTGGTGGACTTGGACAGGCAGCCTTCACGCCAGCGTTTGAAGTCGGTCGCTGTTGACGATAATGACGACAGATAATTGAGGTGGTGATGGAGACGCACTGCTGGAGTTTTGAAGACACCATTACCCTAATAAGTCGACAAATCATTGCTGGGTTTCGAGTCCTTCACCCTTCCATCAGTCATTCCAACCTCCCGAATTTCTTCGCGTCTTCATATATTTTTCCCTCTTTTTGCGATGACAGCCAGTAAATTGCAGCCTACATTATCGGCCCTTCATTCTCTCGTCTGCTCGTCTGCACTCGGCCCCTATTTTCCCGCTTTTTGTCGAGCCGTCTGTCCGCCCACTTTGCCATCCGCTCGCCCATCCAAGACCCATTTGGTCTTTCTCTCTCTTTTATTCATTTATTCATTTATTTATTTATTTACTCACTCACTCAACAACCCACTCAGTCACTTATCTACCCATCCATTCACCTAAGATTCACTAACTCACCCATCCGAGACTCTCTCATTCTTTCACTCACTCACTCACTCGATCACTCATCCACCCAGCTACATACAAAGTCACCCACCCATCTACCCACTCACTCACGTACCCATCCACTCAATCTCTCTCTCTCTCTCTCTCGATTCGCACAGCAGATGAGTCCGTTCAAGTGACCTGAGAGGAATGAATTCATAGCTCCGTGAAAAGATTCCCTACGGGGTGCTTACATCATATCGCCTCCCCAAGTTTTCCAGGATCTTTTTATGCCTCCTAATTCAACAGTTGTTTAATTAAAACCGAAAAAAAAAGGATATTTTTAAAGCTAATTGTTTTGTTTTTTTTGGAGTTTAACTTTAATTTGATAATTTATTTGTAATATCCTTTCGTTATGTAATATCCATTTGTCCTTTTCGTGTAAAGGATGAAAACAATTTTTGGAAATTAAAATTTAATTCAAATTAAGAAAGATTTTTTTTTAATTACAGATAAATACTTGTAATTCGATGTCTTTAATAACTATAAATTGGCCAACATTAGACACAAACTCTGAACATTTGCATGTTCTTTTCTTTCAATCCCTTCTCCATCTTTTCTTCCGTCCATTTCTCATCCGGAATCGTTCTCTCGTGTTGAACAAATCCATGAAGGTCCATACCTCCAGCTCCACGTGAACAATCCTTTCCACAAATCGTCAACTTTTTCTTTCCACGCTTCGTTGAATTTCAATGAGAAGCTGCAGGAAAGACTGAAGTGGTATGGAGAGGAGAAACAGTTGTTGTTGTTGTCGTTGCTGTTGTTGTGGTTGTTCTTGGTGCTGCTGTTATTGTTGCTGTTGTTGTTGCTGTTGTTGTTGCTTTAGGACTTCTTCGATTTATAATATTGGAATATTATTATTCAAATTCTTACGAAATTTTCTCAAATTAAAAAAAAAATAATTCCTTTCTAAAAAAAAATTAATTACACTGAATTTCACGATGCAAGAATTGAAAAAAAAATCGAATTCTCAAAGAAAAACTAAAATATAAAAATATTTATTCCCAAAAGGCATAAACATCATCATCATCATCATTGCCGTCATTATCTTGATCGTTATCATCTACACCTTCGTCATCTTCACCATATGCCAAAGTTCAAGGTCACAGACGATCGGAATTTAAAATCTACAAAATGTGATCAATCGATAATTAATTGCATTATATTTTCAATTGAATTAAAAATTAATAAATCAAATCAGTAATTAAATGTTTTATTAAACAATTGAATAATCATAATCAGTTTTTATCCTTTAGATATCCGTCACGTTGGTAATGCTGGAAAATTGGAACAAAAATACAGCAGAAGAGAAGATCGTACACGTGTGTGATTGGAGGTTTGAAGGATTGAGTGAGAAAACGATAAGAGGAATGAGCGACTGATTGAACGATTGAAGAAAGCAGTGATTGAAGGAACCAGGGATTGAAGGATTGAAGGAACCAAGGATTGAAGGATTGAAGGAACCAAGGATTGAAGGATTGAAGCAGAGCTCTCATCGCGCAAGCAATTAATTAGTGGAGTTAATCAAGAAGAGGTCTGGATTGATAATCTCCTGTTATTCTCCCATCGTCGTTGTCTCCCTGATTGAAGCTCCTCAGAAAGATGACGTCATAAACTCATGTCATCCAAAAAAAATATCTAATTATCTAATTATAAATATAACTTGATGAAAATAGAGTTAATAATATAATAATAATAATAATAATAATAATAATAATAATAATAATAATAATAATAACTATTAACGATAATCACCCAACTAATTATCTGTCTGCTTCGATTACTCCTTCAAGACCAGTCATCGTCCCTTCTCTCCCCAGGATCACTCAGACGTATCTACCCATTCCACCCACCCAATCTACCCAACTCGTCAAATCAATTATCGATCAAGGCCGATCTAAAGACTCAATTGAATCGAACAGATAAACAGAATTGGTCGATAATTGATTACAGGTTTGTGTTTGCACGGCGGTACCTTTGGGGCGCTTCAAGGCAGGATGGAGTGAGAGATTGAGGAATGAAGGATGGGGCGAGAGATTGAGGAATGAAGGAAGGAGCGAATGGGTGAATGAGTGAATGAATGAAGCAGTGAAAGAGCGGATGATGAGTGAAGGGGAATGGGAAAATCTAAATCTAAAATCTCAGGCCCTGCCTGGTAATCCAAAGAAAAACAAAATTCCACTCTTCAAAATATCGGATTATGTTTTACTATATTTTTTATTCCATCCATTTAGATTATCCTACAAATTATCATTTCACTTGATTATAAATTCACCCATTCATGCATTTTCAATCGGTTCATTCAACCGTGCATTTTAATCCATCCAGTCGACCTTGCATTTTCAATCAAGACACTCAATCATGCAATTTCAATGAATCCATTCAACCATGAATTTTCATTCGATCCAATCAACCATGCACTTTCAATCATGCATTTCATTTGTGAATTTCAATCAACTCTTTCACTATTCAATCCACACTTCGTTCGTTTCACAATAATCTTTGAAGATGTCGATGTTTGTAAACAAAAACAAAACAAGACAAAAATGAAAAAAAAAACAGGAAATGGAAAATTTTCCGCCCGAGCGCATTTTTAATCTTGATTGCATTTGTGACGTCACGCATGGCTGCCTTCGCATCGTTATTTAAGAGTCCCTCGCGCACCTGACGGCCACTGATGTCCCTAAATTGTTTTCGGGGGAAACCAGTTTCGGTTTCTCAGGAAATTAGTTCGGGATTTCATTTCAAACATCAATGGATGTTTGCATGGATATAAAAAAATTAATTCAAACAAATGGTTAAATTACTTATATTAATTATTGGTCGTTAAGCGATCATAATTCCTATTTTCCATAATCTTCACAAGCTTCAAAGAATTTATATTTGAAATTGCATTTATATTTTAAATTGAATTTATATTATTTAGATTTAAATTTAATTAATTTCACGTGAACAATTGTTTCTAAAAAACAACCAAAATCATCTTCGAGGTTACCAAAACGTAACCTCATTTATGTATAGACTCCTCCCTCATCTTTTTAGCCCGGCTATTGGCTGGGAACGCCACATGGCCACGCCCACCCGTCCAATCAGTCCGGGGGCACTCAGGTGTGGTTGGCACGGATAGCCCCAGCCTTCGGATGACTCATCAACAAATTCATTTCTTTTAATCTTTCTCACCTTTTCATTCCAAGTCTCCACCAAAGATAATTAAGTTCACCCATTACTAGCAATCCATCCATCCATCCATCCATCCATCCATCCATCCATCCATCCATCCATCCATCCATCCATCCATCCATCCATCCATCCATCCATCCATCCATCCATCCATCCATCCATCCATCCATCCATCCATCCATCCATCCATCCATCCATCCATCCATCCATCCATCCATCCATCCATCCATCCATCCATCCATCCATCCATCCATCCATCCATCCATCCATCCATCCCGTCCATAATTCCGCTCATCCATCCGTCCATTCACTAACCCAGTTTACTCGCCAACGAAGCTCCCCCTCTTCCCCCCAACCCCCCTTGGGGCGAATGAAAACCGCGATGATTGGAAAGAGCATTTCTCGGTTCCAGGGGCAACGCCGAGTGGTTATAAACAACGTCCACGCTTCTATCCGGTTGCCATGGCGATCCACTTGGTGATATCGACGCCCGTGATTTCGGCGTCGGTGGTGGAAAATGTGAGGTGATGACGACGACGACGACGACGATGATGCTGATTAGGGCATTGGTGATTGTAATGATGATGAAAAAGATGACGACGACGATGAAGATGGCTGTGGTGATGAACGAACGTGCGATGAAAGAAAGCGCTTGTCAGTAATGGGGATTTATTTCGGAGAGATAGTGATGTGATATGAAAGAGTGGAGATGGATCGAACTCAGCCTCTTCTGTTCTCCGACGCCGTCGTCGTCGTCATCATCGTCGACGTCATCGCCGTCGTCGTCGTCGTCGCGACCTCAAAATTTATGACACCCATGAATCATTCTCCAAGTCACGTGATTGGACAATAAAAGGGAACAACAATATCAACAACAACAACAACATCAATAATAACAACAACAACATTAATAACAACAACAACATCAACAACAACAACGTCATCATCTTTTTGGCGGGAATTTAAAAGGCGACTTTCAATGGTTGTTCAGTCGTTCTGTGAGTTTTCCACGCTCGTCCGAGTGGAATGAAGTGAAACGACAGAAATTGAAATAAATTTTAAATAAATTTAAAAAGAAAAAAATAATTTTATTATTTTTATTTTTAATTTATTTTGAAAATTAATTTTTAAAATTAAAAGTAAATGGTCGTTTACAATTTGCTTTACAATTTATTTACAATGATTCACTCTTTTCTTCTTTTTCTTTCATTTAATATTTTTATTCCATTTATTTCATTTATTATTTCATTTATTTCATTAAATATTTTTATTTATTTTAAAATTAATTTGTTAAAATTAACTGATGTCAGACTTTAATTCGGAGAATGTAGATGAATGTTTGTTGATTTTTATTTAGTCGATTCTTGTGCAAGGTGTGATGATGATGACGACGACTACGACGATGGAGGTAATGATATTGATGATGGTGAAGGTGATGATGATGATGACGACGACGACGACGAAGAATACATCTCGATGCTGCAGTCGATGATTCCATTGGAAACTGAAAAGAGTACACGGCGTTATTTGATGTACACGTGATCAACATGATTTCATTCGGTCGTCCATCCATCCATCCATCCATCCATCCATCCATCCAATCCATCCATCCACATCCGCATATACATCCTCGGCATCACAAACAACAACTAACGTCCGTGCGTCCGTCCGTCCATGCATCCTCTACCCCATGAAGCCCTTTACCTCTCCCCTTCCCCTACCCACGTATGTTTCCCTGGTCTGGTCTCGTGAGATGGCCATGTTTCTTAAATCATTTACGCCCGTTGAACAAAAGCCTCTCAAATTCTTTCGTTGCTTCGGTTGGCAGTCATCGTTCCTCAGAGCATGTCTGATTGGATGCTGGTCAGGGCTTGAACCAGCTTGAGGACAGGGAGTAGCCAATGGTGAACGAATGGGCGGAGTTTGTGCTTAAGGGGTTTGTTTTCTGGCCCCAGAATGTCTTTCGATGTTCATTATTGTTCAGAAGAATAATATACTATAATATAATATAATATAATATAATATAATATAATATAATATAATATAATATAATATAATATAATATAATATAATATAATATAATATAATATAATATAATATAATATAATATAATATAATATAATATAATATAATATAATATAATATAATATAATATAATATAATATAATATAATATAATATAATATAATATAATATAATATAATATAATATAATATAGCATTATACAACAAATGCTCCGATAAAGTTTGGAATGATTCCATGAATAGTAAGGCGTTTAGATATATTTAAAAAAAAACAAAATATCCAAAATAATTTCAAATTTATTTTAAAATGAATTTTATTCTGTCTAAGGAAAAGAATTCAAAATCCTGAAAATTGACAGCCAATCGACCCCGTCCAAAGTTTCTGTTTGATAAGACCACCTAGGATCCGATGACCTCACAGGCCCGTAAAGAATCGACCCTAGGGTAGGGGAGGTTGAGTTTTGGAAGATTTGACCTTTCGTTCGTTACGAGTTCAAAGTTCAAACGATGCAAAATGAACTCAAAGAAGGAGAAACAAACAGAATATGAAACGAATGAGTCTCGAATGAATGAAGGAATGAAAAAAGGAATGAATGAACGAAAGAATGGATGGATGAATGAATGAATGAATGAACGAAAGAAAGAATGGATGGATGGATGGCGAATAAATGAATGAAGGAAGGAGACATTTTTATGTCTCGTCTATCGGCCCAATTTAATACTTGACGTCATAATCAATGCTTTCACGGCAGACTTGGATCTGAGAAGACGGTGAAGTATTGTGCGAGTCAGTCAAGCGGAACCCCATTTGGATGCCCGAAATCATTGATGAATGCGTGAAGAATGCTTCTCCAGCACCTTGTCTGCATCGCGATGACGACGACGACGATGAGGACGATGACGATGACGACGATAATGAAATCGTGACGTCAATGGTGGTCCTTAAAGCACGGTTCAGACGTAATATCCATAAATTGGATGATACCGCGTCTATGGACCTTCTTAAAATTAATTTCACAGCATTAGAAGGACTGAAGGTGAAATGAAAGACAAACGACCTCCAAATGAGGACCACCATCGGATTATAATGTAAACCTCCCTTCAGCCCGCACCTTCTTCAGGGCGGGCTCCAGACCACCATGTCAGGACCATCATGTTAGGACCACCATCTTAAAACCACCATGTCAGGACCACCCGATCGGCCCGCCCAAGCGGACCGCCCAGCGCGCTTCCGTCAATAAATTCATTCGATTCAGGGAGTTCCATGAAAGATGCATGGAAGGAGAGAAGAACAAGGAACCCGAACGATGACGTGATCGGCGGGCGGTGAAAAAGCTTCTTTCTTTTATTCACCTATCCATCCATCGGTCTCTCGTTCATTCTTCTTTCCATCACTTTCCATCCGGAGATGCTTGGTTCTTTACACCAGCCCAGCCCTACTCATTCTCCCTCCAATAAAAATTCTAGGACACTACCATGTGTACTGGAGTTGATAACTTCCCTGCATTAAGGCCTGCGCTCTTACTATGAATCCTAGTACACAGTCCATTACGGTCCAGAATGGTCCATTTGGACTTGGAAAGCAAACACAAACAAAGTCTGTGACCAGTGGGGCAGATGGACCCACGGATCCTTTGGATCCCAACAGCCTATACAGGTAGTAAATTTCTGTCTAAATCAAGAACCCCAATTCTGCTCGGTCGTTCGACCAGTCCTCTGCTTTCACTTCGCTCGGTGTCCACACCGCTTTTCGACCACTTTTGCCATCGTATGCCAATTCGTTTTCGGCCAGCCATTCACTCAAGACAGCTAATCAATGGTCTGAAGAGACTCCTCGGCCGATAATATGGAGTTGCTAATCAAATACGAATCCTACTCATCCTCTGCTGAGTACGCCCGTCTCTAGAGTTGGAAAGCAAATATTTGTCGGCCAACGATAGGAAAGAGAGGAATATCTCGCTTCGTAGAGCTTTCGAAATCCGTTCGAGGGAACCGTTTGTTGTTGTCATCGTCGTCGTCGTCTTTGTTGTTGATGAGGATGATGATGATGATGATGATGATGATGTTGTTGACGTTGAGAGGCAAACTCCAACGTCGTTGTCTCCGTCGCAGAATCCACCATGACTTTGGGGCGACAGGTGATTCCCTTTATCCAAGGTGTCCATTCGCACCCTCCCCAGATCTGTCCATTCATCCGTGACGACCCCCACATTAAATCGTTGAACAAATAAGAATGCAATAAAGCTTCAGCCTTCACAAGTCCCAGTGTTTTGAAGTGAATCTCGTCTGGAATCTGGAAAAACGATAGGAAAAAAACTAGGAAAAAATGGAACTTCGTTAACTGAATCGATGGAGAGGTGTGCCGGAGATTTCCAATTAAATCCAGAAATGGACTTTCGGTTCGGAAACCCAAAGCCTCCTACCCAGCTACCCAATCTGCGGGTGGGGAGTAGTGGACAGATGGACCCCCGGGTTATGCCATCTTCTCTATTGATGAGAAACTAAGCAAAATAAAGTCACCAGATGGACCAAAGGGCGCAAGTTTAACTCCAATCGAAATTTGTCCTAGCTGTACGTTTGTGATGAGATGGAATGTTGAGGTGGCTGCCCACGGGTTGTTTTGAGGAAGGGGAGAGGTTACTTTTGGGTAGTGTGTAATTCGAAAGTGGTATCAGGGTGTCAGTCCCATTTGTTTCTTCCTCCTTTTTCTGCCCCAACCTTCGCAGGCGTCTTGGAAACGATCGGTTTCCGAGCGGATGGAATGCATGGAGCGGAAGTAAAATATGGAGGAAGGAGCGCTGGCGATTTAAAATCACTCTGGTGTTCTTTTGCCGTCGCCATCGTCGTCGTCGTCATCGTCGTCGCCATCGTCGTAGTTGTCGTCATCATCATCATCGTCTTCGTCGATATTGCAGTGACAAAATCTCTTGACATGATTAATTCATTTGGCGATACAATAAATATTACGATCATTAAACGTACTCCGAATATTTCCAACAAAATTGCTTATTCGATATTATTTCTAATATGAAAAAGATATAAAATTGATTTTATAGGACACTGACTGCCCCTCATTGCGTCTTTTTTTTTTTTGGATCGACGAATGTGGCAGTTTTAACAAGATGGATCGTTTGGAAATTGTTCAAATCCGGGAGATATAAACGGGTCGGCATTCGATCCTGTCACCTTTCCTGACTTTCGACCTCCGCTCTCTCTTCGTTCATGCATTCCATCCGTCCATCCGTCATCCTCAATCCGTCCGGTTGCTAATTGTTCCGTGCACCCCTCCTTCAATCAATGGAACAACCCATTGATCAGAGTCGGAGTGCTGTTCAATGCCGCTTCCTCTTCGTCTTTTGTCTTAGTATCGCGATCGCAATCGTCGTCGTCTTCGACTACAGACCACCAATTAGAGTAATAACGGGGAATTGGGTTTGGGGTTACCCAGAGGTTCAACCATCCACTCACCCATCCAAACCACCCCCAAATCCAGAGCCTTCTGAGCCCAAGCCATTCTCTATCGGCATTCTTTTCCGAGACGAGATCTTCTTCCTTCTTTCACCTTCATTCGTTTGTTCTTTCGTCCATTCATCAAATTACCCCTGCACCGGTGGATTTAATAGCCCGGCAAGAATAATAATAAAAAAATATATAATAAAATAAAAAAAAACCGTGGTTTTGGATAAAAAATATTTCTAAAAAATATCTCGTTAAATCATCCATTTTTTTGTGTATTTTTTTTTTTTTTTTTTTTTTTTTGAGAGTTTAGAGTTTATTGAACAAACAATTGAACAAACAATAATGTACATAAGTACACCAACGAAACAAATTAAACTTAAAATACAAAATAAACTCATAGGGTCAGTCTTAAGGAAGCGCAAGCTTCCGCTAAACAGACTGGCCATAAAAATCATAGTATATATAATACAACCATGTAAATTCAAACAACCCTTACTAAATGAGACTTATACAATTTCTTAAACAACAGAAACAATAACTCAAAAGGACATGAATGAAAACAAGTTAATTCCCTAACTGAATCTGGAATTGAAGTATATAATCTGGGCCCATAACATTGTATAGAAAATAATTTCAAAGTAGATTTAGCAAAGGTAGGACTGTATTCGTGAGTGTTACGTAAGAAATAAGAAGGATTGTTATAGGTATTGCTTGTTATGAAAAAATCTGAGAATATTTTAGGAATAGAATTGAAGTTCTTATTGGTTAACTTATTTCCAGGTCGCCATTCGTTATCATCGACACCAGAACCATCACCATCAACATCATCATCGTCGTCATCATCATCATCATCGTCATCGTCATCGTCATCTTGGAGACACTCTGGAGTGAGATTGCATCCCTCTCTCCAACCCACCCCTTCTCTTCGGCCATCGCGGCATCACTATCAGGAGTGTAATTGCCGTAGTCTTCCTCGTCGTCGTCTTCATCACCTTTGTTATCAACGTCGCCATCTTGATCTACGGTCACGCGACTCTGTCTCTTCATTGTGCGCGCACGAGTGGACAACATGTTCATTTAATTAGGAAACAATTTGCCAACACCACCATCATTATCATCATCATCATCATCATCATCATCGTCGTCATCATCATCATCATCATAATCGACGTCGTCCACAGGCGTCGTTAGAGCGCTAGGGCTTTTAATTTTAGAGCTTCACCATCGACATTATCATCATCATCAACATCGCATCTGGTCATCATTTTGTCATCATCCTCACCTCAGAAAGTAACTCGTTTCATTTGCAATCCAGTCTGAAACGCGAACAAAACTTTGATCTCAAAAACTCATCAACCATTCGACGTCAGCAACAACAACAACAACGACGACGACGACAACGACGACAACAACAACAACCACGACTACAACAACTTCTTCGAGTCCAAAAATTCCTCAATATTAACCGCACTTGTTTCATTCAGATCGCTTTCCCAATTTAAATGTAATTAAAAATTTATAAACGGTGATGAAATTCACCCTTTCATCTCTTAGCCCCCCCAATCTAACCCCATGGAGACGTCCGAATGAAACATTGTTCCTCTTCAACCACCTCACCTAAAACTGCTCACCCATTTTCACCCTACAGTTCTCTACAGCGGCGAATACTGCCTCATGGAGACCTTCAGAGCCTCCTGTCCACAGTTACCCGACCAATCGACCCCACAGGCCGAGCCGACGTCCACTCTAGCATCCGTGGTTCCCCGGGTCTCACTAGTGGTCATGAACAGGGCCAAGTACGGACGCATGAAAGAGGGAAGGTGCATGAGAAAGAATTACGACGAGAAGGGCTGCAATACCGACGTCCTTGACATTCTCGACAGGAAGTGTTCGGGTCAAAGGTCGTGCAACGTGACCTTGCCCGACCCCGACCTCTTCGAGACGAAGCCCTGTCCTGAGGACCTCAATCCCTACCTGGAGGCGTCCTTTTACTGCGTGGCGGGTCAGCCTGAACCACCATTCCAATTTATAATTGCTAGTTAATGAATGGTTACCTTATTTTATTATTTACTTTTAATTTAATAATAATTTAATAATTAATAATTAATAATAATTAATAATTAATCAATTGATTTACATCGTCAGAGGCAATCTCACGATCTCCTGCCTTTCTCATGCTTTTAATTTGTACAACCATCGTTGATGAAACTCATTGCGTTTGACAGTTGACATTTAAAAATCATAGGCGTCGTCATCATCACCACTACCACCGCCATCACTATCATCATCATCATCCTCACAACCGCCATCATTATCAAGAGTCCAGCAGCGACATCGCACGACAGGAGGAAGATTTCACGAAGCGATAATTTTTTTTTCACCGTCCACCGACAGCGAACTTCCTGGACAGAGACACCTGCCTTAGAAACGGTCACGTGCTGCTGACGTCATCGGAGGGCTACCTGGTCAACAACGGTCACTCGGACATCCACCATCTCAATCTCAACCAACAACATCATCATCACCACCACCAGCTGAAAATGGGTCACGTGGACAAGGGCCGCGCGACCTCCTACTGCTATTACGTCATCGAGGTCAGGCCGGGTCAAAAGGTCAACCTGTCCCTGATCAATTTCGCCAGAGAGGCAGCGTCGAGACATCCGCTTCAGGAGGCCCAGGGCAGACATCATTACTATCACCACAAGGCATCGTCGTCGTCGTCGTTTGGCCACCATCACCATCATCTTCATCATCACCACCATCAACAGCAACAACAACAACAGCAACGCAGTCGTCACCAGATGGAGCAGAACCAGCAGCCGCAGATGGTAGAGGTGTGCACCAATGTGGCCATGGTCTACGAGGAGCCAAGCCCTGGCAACACCCCACAGGGAGAGTCCACGGTGGGCCAAAGTCCCGAGACCCGTAAGGGTACCGTCGCCTCCGGTACCATATCTACCACTACCACTACCAGTACCTCTCTGTCTGTATGTACGGGAGACGAGAGGGAAAAGTTGGTCCTGGTCTCCCATGGCAACCGTGTGAGGATTGAATTCTTGAACGTCATTGGAGGAGGCGGAGGTGGTGCTTCCAGGCAGGCGAACTTCCTGCTGCGCTACAAAGGTGGGTTCAATGGCGGTGATGACGACGACGACGATGAAGTTAATGATGACGATGATGACAGTGACATTAACAATGACGATGACGATGACAATAATGGTGGAGATGACGACGACGACGATGAAATTGATGGCGAAGACGACCGTGACATAGGCGACGACGTGATGACGATGATGATGACGACGACTACGACGGAGATCAAGAATAGGATGACCTGCGATGTCTTCGTTCTGGTGCAATGACTGGACTGGGAATTGAACTGGGAACCATCGGATATCCTTTGCTTTTTATTTTTTGTTTATTTTTTAGTTTTTCTGTTTTTTTTTGTTAATTTCAGACGCTTCTCCATTCCTTGACAACAGCTC
>CM067526.1:13614509-13692009 GCA_034509925.1 Hirudinaria manillensis
CCTTAATTCATTCACCCATACATCCATCCATTCATCTGTCTATCCATCTTAAGCCAGGGTCCAATCGTACCCCATTCCCCGTCTCCATTGCAGACCGCAGGCCACCCAAAACCACCACCCAAAACCAATACCCAAAACCACCACCCAAAACCACCACCCAAAACCACCACCCAAAACCCACACCCAAAACCGCCACCCAAAGCCGCCACCCAAAACCACCACCCAAAACCACCACCCAAAACCGCTACCCAAAACCACCACTCAAAACCACCACCAAAACCAGTACCCACGTCCCTGCTCGACGAGGGGAATAATTCTATTGCGCAGGACAAAAGACCTCCTTCGTTTCCATAGCAATCCTGATCGGCGTCCATTGATGCCATTGGACGACGCTTCCGTGACGTCACGCGCCCCGGCCATTGAGGCCCGTGTCCTGACATCGGACCCATGAAAAAATGCCGAGGGGCGTAGTTTAATGTGGTCAATTAATGTCTAATTAGTTTGTTGTTAATATTACTATTGTTTGATATTATTGTTGTTGTTGTTGCTGTTGTATGACGTGATGTGCCGTGGCGCCGACGATTTATCAAAGCGCCACCAACGAGATTTAATCAAGGTGTTGCTCTGCTGTTTTATGTCCTCTTAACCGTCAATCCATCCATCCATCCATCCATCCGTCCACTCGTCCATCCGTCCATCCTTCCACCCGTCCATCCATCCGTCCATCCATCCATCCATCCATCCATCCATTCATTCATTCATGAAACCATACTTTCATCTGTTCATAGATTCAGTCACTGCTTCTTTTTTAAATTATTCATTCATTCATTCATTTATCTTTTTAAAGTGAAATTTTAGAGAAGAGATTAAATTTGATTTTTATTTTATCTATTTGGAGAGTTGGAAAGGTTCTTCAATATCATCCATCCATTAGTTTCCGTCTATAATCATCCTCATCATCATCGTCATCATCATCATCACCAACATCACCGTCATCGTCATCATCATCATCACCACCATCACCGTCGTCGTCGTCGTCGACATAACTCCCGCCAACATCACAAGGAGCGAATGGAGCAGAAAACAAAGTTGGTTACGAAATTGGTCTTCCTTTGATCACATCTCAGATGAGGACTCCACGAGATAAAAGTTCCACACGGAGAAGTAGACGGACGGACAGACGGACGGGGATAGACTCATGGAGAGATGGACGGACGGACGGACGGATGGATGGATGGATGGATGGATGGATGGACGGACGGATGGATGGATGGTCTAAGTTTAAAGTCACCGAGTACCAAATAAAGAAATAAATCACCAATTTTTATTACTATTATTTTACTGTTATTATTATTATTATATTATTGTTATTATTATTATTATTATTATTATTATTATTATTATTATTATTATTATTATTATTATTATTATTATTATTATTATTATTATTATTATTATTATTATTATTATTATTATTATTATTATTATTATTATTATTATTATTATTATTATTATTATTATTATTATTATTATAGTTTTTAAAACCTGGAAAAGTCGCATCCAAAAATATCAACCTTGCCAGCCATACAGACTAACGAGAAACATTAGCCAGTGTAATAATAATAATAAAAAAAAATCTCATCCAAGATAATGAGGGACCGACGGTGGGGTGCAGAATGCCTCCCTTGGAACGGAGCCTCGGGTCGAATCCACCCCCTGAGAAATATAGGGCTCCGAATGTCCAAAGGGGCCCTTAGTGGGTTGCTTCGAAAACAGTACCCTTGGGTTTCGGTTTCAATTTAATTTCGTTCCATTCATGATTCTCGAGCCTCGTGGCCATGTGTGTTTTCGTGTCCATGATGATGTTTATAATAAGAAAAGATATTTCTGAAAATGAATTGGAATGTTATTATGTCAATAAGTTAATTAATAGCACCGTGATATTCAACCATGGTTGAGTGATTACAAATCACTGCATGGCAGCGTTGATCCATCACAAGACGATGTGATTGAAATCATATTGTTGTAAATTATATGGAAATTATTAACAATTACACAATTTATTGACATCAACATTGTTGGCGTTGTTGCTGTTGTTGTTGCTGTTGTTGTAGATGTTGTTGTTGTTGTTGTTGTGTTGTTTAAATTGAAATTCCTCAAATAGCTTGTTACGTAGCGGTGCGAAAAAAAAGAAGGAGAACGGAGGATGGTTAGGAGAATGAATGAAGGGAAGATGAGGATGGATGATGGTCTGAGGGGATCCGTGATGGATCGTTCACTTTGATGATGATGACGACGACGACGACGGTGGTGTTTTTTGTGGCCATGTGCAGATGAAATCGATCAGCTCTGTTTTCTTATAGAAACACGTAGCCACACCTCGGAGAAAGATTACTTTGAAATTAATTAACATGATATTTAACTAATAATTAATTAATTCATTCAATATTTACTTTGAAATAAGCAATTTAAATTTAATGCAATTAAAAATACTTTATTACCGGCTCGTCTTCTTGGTTCATTACAAAATAGTAGATCATCTCCAATCGACAGGAATGCATTCGGAACATCATCATCTTCATCGTCACCATCATCATCTTCTTCTTCATCGTCACCATCATCATCTTCTTCTTCATCGTCACCATCATCATCGCCAGGTGGATTCATTCCGTCGGCACTTCTTTAGTCGGTCAGAAGCCATTTCTCAGAAGTGTCAGTTTTTTCCTCTCACATTCGGCGCTTTTCCACCTCCGTCCTACTGGCCTCCGCGTTGTAGGTCGCTGGAAAAATTTACGACTGATGGAAAGAACTGGAAAGTGCGAAGGAATATTGATGAGCTCGTTGCGACCAATCCGCCTCACCCTGGATTTTGCAGGATCCTGAAATAAAAGTGCAAACAAGGAAAGACTGAAAAATGACCACATGTCAATTCTTAGGGATGCACCCATTGAACCCGTTTGGAACTCTTTGAAGTCTTTCGTGGGTGCAGGGAGGGGGCTTTGTATTGTAATATCTGCTGATCGGTGTGGTTGAAAGGGATGGATTGAAAAGTTAATGGATAACTTTCAATCAAGAATCAAGTAGTAACTGTGGAGAGAAAGTGCAATGAAGTGATAACGACGACGACGACTACGGTGGTGGTGATGATGATGATGACGACGACGACGATGATGATGATGATGGCGATGATGATGACGACTATGATGATGGTAATGGCGGAATAATTCTTGATATGCAATACAAAATGGTCCGTTGTCAAATCTTCTTCTTGATTTTTAAAACCCTTTTCTCTGTCAATTCTGACTTGAAATTATCTTTCGATTGTCGTTCAAATTAATGCATTTTTGAAATTAAATTTTAAAAAAAATTTAATTCCTAAAATATAAAATAAATAAATTCAATTATGTCCTTCTTTTGAAATAAAATATTGAATTATTAAATTACCAAAAAGCTCGTGAAAAATTAAATCAACTCCCTAATAGGCTTTATCTCGACTGTTGGGGACCTCTGTGGTCACAGACCCATATTGGGTAGTCCTCACTCCAGTTCTGAGCAACTCATACGTCCGTCTGGGTAGTCTATACATCCTTTTTGAATAGTCCTCACACCCATCTTGGGCAGTCCACACACCCATCTTCGGTAGTCCACCACCCATCGGGCTGGGCCACTCAAAGCAAAAAGGAATTGTAGAAAATGACGATCATCTTTTCTCTGGTCGAGGATTAATTCAAATTTCAATTCCATCTCCAAACATAAACCTCGGATGGTACGACAATCTATCCAAATTTCAGGCTCTCTACTTGAGTGTGCGCGTGTATATCTACGTCTGTGAATGAGATTGTGTCTGTGGCTTTGAGTATGTTTGTCTTGCTGGAAGCTCAGTGTTCTTTGCCTAGACTGAACCAGATCCAGTTTCGATCGTACCATTATACTGTTTTACGCGACTGAAATCTTTCAAAAACAGTTCCTGAATTCACAAAACTGTCCCTTAAATACAAACAAAAACCCGACAAAATCATTCAAAAAAAAAACAAAATAAGAAATAACAGTAAAAAAAAAGCACCCCAATTTTCAAAAAAAAAACTCTTTCGAAAAAAAAACTGTCCACTCAATAATCAACTGCCTATTCATTCCTTTTCCTCCTCTTCTTTTCTTCCTCGATTCCAGCATCCGGATGCGCATCAGTGATCAGACGGGTCAATGAGGACATGTGGTACCAGAGGGAGGGTATGGTCATGAAGGTGGGCTGCAATGCCACCAACGAAATATGGTACCTGGCCTGCAAGGGAAACACTTGGGACGGTGTCCTTGGAAACTGCTCTACCTCATCCGGTGATGCTACAGGTAGGCTCGAAAGGGCCAAATATTCAATAATTATTGTTACTCTAATAGTTAAAACTAAATTAATATTCATTTTATTAATAATATTACCATTTAATATCACGTATATAACATTAAAATATTAACCAATGTTTATAATTTATTCATTCTCTCAAAAATTAAGAGCTTTTAAAATCTTTACCAACCTAACCACCAGAATGTAAACTCTTAATTTAAAATTAATTTAAAATAATTCTGAAAAAAATGTCGATTTGCTTCCTTAATTTGCAGATTCTGGCTGGAAATTAAAGCAGATGTTGAACATGGAGGACAGCCTGCCTTTCGGTTGGTTATGAAAAACATAACAACAACAACGACGACGACGACGACAAAAACATCCTTCAACACCACCAACGATAACAATTTCACTAACAACCCTAAAACTAAACACCTTAAAAATAACCAATTATAGATATATAGATTTTGAACATGGAGGACAGCCTGCCTTTCGTTTGGTTATGAAAAACATAACATGTTTTATAGTTATATAGTTATAGTATATTACACATATTTTCTGTTGACAAACCTTCCACAAAAATTAAAGAAAGTGATCATTGGCTGACCCTTCATTTTATTTAGACAAATAAATTAAATTAAATAGAATAAATAAATAAATATACCTAATGATAGTCACAACCCTAACCCTAACCATAACCCCAACCTTAACCCTGACCCTAACCCCAACCTTAACCCTAACCCCAACCCTAACCTTAACCCCAACCCCAACCCTAACCCTAACCCTAACCCCAACCCTAACCCTAACCACAACCCTAACCTTAACCCCAACCCCAACCCTAACCCTAACCCTAACCACAACCCTAACCCTAACCACAACCCTAACCCTAACCCCAACTCTAACCCCAACCCCAACCCTAACCCCAACCTTAACGCTAACCCCAATCGTAAAAACCTTTCTCACGTATTCAGGCATGTTCCTGGTGGTTGCCATGGGAGTGGCCATCGGCGTCATCATCGGAAGTCTGCTGCTGTGCACCATCGCCATGGTAACGAAAAGGTATTCGACGCCTTTTGTCGCCTCGTTTGCTTATTCTTTGGTTTATTGTTCTTCGGTCTTTTGTCTGCTCCTTGCTTTTCCATCTCCCGCGTCTTGGCCATTGATTGCACTTGTAGCGGGCAGTGATTGTGATGATGATGATGACGATGACGATGATGTCTTGATGATGATGACGATGATGTCGTGATGATAATGATGTGACGATGTGATAATGATAATGCGATGTGACGGCTTTGATGACGATGTGCTTGTGGTGATGATGATGATGACGATGTGATAGTGATAATGCGATGTGACTGCTTTGATGATGACGACGATAATGTGGTGATGGTGATGATGATGATGACGTCCGCAATGGTGGCGGAATCGTCATTAATAACGGCGAGATTGTCGAAAGCCACGGAGAAATGGCTTTTTATAAGTATTGTAAGGAAATCAAATTGGTTTCGTTATCTTTGTTTTATGTTCATTACAACGAACGGGCTGGGCCAACTTCCCCCCTCTCCGCCATTCTCAGTTCTTTCCATCCCCACCTTGTGGACCCGGGGTGGAAACCACCCGCCACTCCCTGTGGTTGCCTTACTGCTATCAGGACTCCACAAACTATAAAGCACAAGGCTTTATAACGGCGAGAAATTTAAAATTATTGTTTTTCTCTTCTCTCGTGAAAGAATCTTCGACAATATATTTTGAAGAGTAAGGAAAAAAAATATTAAAATTTTGAAAATGAATTAGGTTCACAACGACCTGGGGTTCTCCATTCTCATGTTTTTCGGGAGAGATTCGCTAATAATAATAATAATCGTAATAATAATGATTTTAAAAATTCGCCAATAATTTTCATTTTTTGACGTTTAATTCGATTAATTCTCTGAAAATATTTTTAATTTCTTGGAGAAAAGCAATTCAGAAACATGCGCTCGATTTTCTCAGCCGTCAAACCCCTTTTGTCTCGAATTTTATTTTTTTTTTTGCGAAACCAAATCAAAAAGTTCATCGAGTCCGACTTTTGAAAAATTGTTTCGACAACATCGAGCCGTGTTGTTCACCTAAGTAGAAATTCAAATTCGTACGCGTTTTTATCCGACTATTTTCGAGCGTTTTAGGGGCATTTTTGCTCCTAAATGCCCGAAAATTGCATTCCATTTGCATGAACTTTTTCCGGACAATTCCCCTGTGCAGTGGATCTGACACTGGAGAAGCAGCAGCAGAAGGAAACAACAATTCACTGATTACTGGCAACGTAAGGGATAAAAAAAGAAAAAGCTGTCAAAATGAACCCACAAGATCCATTGTCCAACCCACAACAATATTGTCGATGGAATGTTGGATAAGTGACAGGCGAAAGACAACTCATAGGCAGGGATCTCTATTACCTAACCTATACAGACCCTAACCTAACCCTAGCCAGGCCCTACTCTGAGTCTGGAAAACCATGGCAATCCGATAAAACTTGTGTTTGCGAATTGGCTTTTGCCTGTCACATATCCAGGTACTGTTTAAATCGATCCAAAAATTTTATTAGAAATTCATTTTGGAAATTCCGAAATGAAATGAAAGACCATGTCCCCAAAGTCAGCACAGGTTGAGGAAGTTGAGCACAAAACCAATAAAATCTCATTGAGGGGATCTTTTCGACGGCGTCAGGGCTTAAACAGATTTTAATTCATTGCGAGTTCCAAAGTCCCCACTCCTACCTGGTATATGATATATGGACGGCGTCCATTGGACACACAAAGTCCATTTCGCAGGAACATAATTTCACTTGTTTCAATGTTTATGAAAAAAAAGAAGAAGAAAAACTGAACGAAAAAGCTGTCTCTTTCTTTATTCCTTTCTCTCGATCGTCCTCCAATTTCCAGAGCCAAGGCGTCGTATCTTGACACTGAAAGGTCGGGGCTTCTGACCATCAACCCACGTCTCCCAAAGACGATACCTGGAAGCCATTACGTGGCATTTCTTAGGGCCGCTATTTCATCTGGTCGTGTTGCGTTCCCAAAAATCTCAAAAGCTGGAGGGCAATAAGCAAATTGATTTCATCCCATCATCTGTGCAAGATTGCAATCCATCTTTGAATTTGTCTTTTATAGTCAGCCACTAGTAATTTGTAATTTGTAGAAACGAGCTACAAACAATTACACGAGCGATGTCATCAGGTCTGTTTAAAATACTGCAGTATTAACAATACTTTACAATAAGTTTACAAGAATCGTTGTAGAAAGTCTTAAAGTTTTCTCTCCCTTGTTGACTGCAACACAAAAAAATATAAATATATAAATATATAAAAATAAAAACGAAATTTCATCACGTTGTTTACAACACTCGTTCGCAGCTCGAGGAAGATACGTGGCCTGCCTCGGCAAAGGCACTCAGAAGCGGAAGAAGCGTCAACTAAGTCATCGTTGGCTTGCGGAGAGGGAATCCTTAATGACCTTACCAAAGATTGTGAAAACAAATCGGAAAATTTTTTTTCTCTCTTTTTTCGCCTCAAAATGCAAGCATCCTAGGAGCTAACGGCTCCTGAATCTTTGCAAACCTTGATTCTACTTTCTCTGGGAACAGTGTAATCATTGCAAATCATTACCACCATCATCATTAACAGCAGCATCAATGTTTTCATCGTTATCATCATCGTCATCTTTATCAGATCATTATCATCATCATCACAGTTGTTGGTCATCAATTCACCAAGTCAGAGCTATCATCGACACTGAAGTTTTTTTCTCTCTCTAATTAGGTTTCTTTCACGTTTTCACGCGGCCGTTCATTCGGAATTGCATTCCTTGGCATGCTGTTGTCGTCGTCGTTGTTGTGTTTTTTTTTTGTTCAATCCCGCATCATCTGCACGCACTCACAGGCATTGTTCTGATGCGCGAGACAAAAAAGAAGACAGCTTTATGACGCCAATAAACAATGCTAACGCATATGCCGCCGCCGCTGCCGGCGCTACCGACGATGATGATGATGATGATAAGGAGGTTGATTGGAAAATTATTAAGTGGCCGATGCTATCGAACTCCTGGAAATGGAAGTTACTATCCACTGATATATATCTTGGCTTTTCCATTTGCTTCTTAACTCGATGCCATGCTTTTCCAAAAGTCCGTCTTGCGTCTTGTAAGGAGTGTCTATTGACTTCATGGGGGTTTACATTTGTCAATTACTTACTTACTTACTTAACTTATTTATTTATTTATTTAAGAATTTTACAATCTTTTACAATCAATTTAGATATTAATGACAGGCTCTCAGTAATTCTTAGGTTTTGAATGACAGCCTGTCGGCGCTAAGCGTTGATTGGTTATTTGTTTCTTTCAGTTTCGAAATAATTTAGTTTATAACTTAAATCATAATTTTTATATAATTTTAATTATAAATCATAATTTAAGGCAGAAAAATGCAGATTAAATTACTTATTAACTGTTAATCTTTTTATTTATTTCTTAGGCTGATAATTCTTTAACAACAAAAACAACATCGTCGATCATTAACGTTGATTGCCCAAGGCACAGACGCCTGTTAGTGAAGCATCAGCAACCGCAACAGCGACAATTACCTCAGCAGCTGCAGCAGTCGAGGTCGCGATTGAACAGTTCAGACGATCATCGGGACGCCATCTGCTTCTACCAGGATCAGAGTTCCATTCCCTTGCAACACCACCCCGGACAGCCGTATTACCAGCGCTGTCACCACAACCAGCATCCCAGCGACTTGGGCGACTGCCGCTGCTGCAGCCAGAGAGAAACGGCCGCTCTCCTGACTGAAGGCGCCCATCCACAGAGAGTTGAAGAGGTCAAGAACCCTTCCACGCCGATGGTGATAAGAGATGCCGTCAAAGCGGCCCATTGTCAATCGAAGGAAACAGTTCTCGAAGACTTGGATCTCTTTAATAGTCAAAAGTCCACGCATTCGGCTTATCAGTATCACCAGTTGATGCTGCTTTCAGGACGCCAGAAGAATTCTAGCGAATCGTTAGTGAAGCCGAAGCAGCACGCTGTCGTCGGCGACTTGCAGCTGATACAGCCACAGTCGCAAGTTCCATGTTCGGAATATCTCTGTTCGTTGGCAAATTCCAGTTTCAATTATCAGTAGACGACAGAATGCATTCCACAAAGCTTACACCTCAAAAGCCGGCAGTATAAGTTTCGTTCTCCAAAATTATGACTGAGTTCATTATTTAATGTTATTAATATTATTATTATTAGTTAGATAGATTGTTGTTAGCATGTCCCTAAGTGGCCGAACATTAAGCCTCTTCGTACGGCAACCGACAGCTCAAATTTACTGCACACTTTGTTTTGAAACTAAAAGTTGAATTCGATTTTGATCTTTTCAATTTCCATTTTGTCAGAAAACGATTTTATAACATTGTGACAATATGTATACAAATACTAAAATTAATATCGAGTTTCGATGCTAAAAAAATTTTTTAAATGTTGGATCCAATTGAATCGAGTTTGACGAAATTGGAATTATTAATCCTAAATTTCGAAATAAAACATCGATTCTATATTTTCTCTCTAAATTTCAAATCGTGAATGTGTCTTGAATTATTTTTAATAATTAACTTTAGAAATGAGTCAAGCTAATAATTAATTACATATAAGTATATACTTGTACAACCAGAATTGGTAAATGATAAATTAGTAATTGCAATTATTAATAGCACCATGCCAAACACAACAGTTAGGCTGGAAACTTCACAAACTGGTTATTTGGGTTTCACTGAGACAATGTCTTATATTAGTTCTTGCTGGTCGTCAGTCAATGGTTGATATCCAACAGGGAAACTCTAGCGTTTTAAAGATAATCTTATTAAAAGGAAAGACAATTGATGAGAAATATCCAGTAAAAAATTTTCACTGAGTGATTTACACTAAATTAGTTACTTAAATAAAGTAATTTATTTTTATTTTTAACTAAGTCATTAAATCTGGCGTATCATTCACGTCGAGCACATATGTAGAATATTCTAGAAAACGCCACCTGAAAATGACTGATAAATCAATAAACCTTGATGAAACTAAATTCGCTTTTCTATTGCACTAAAAATCTCCATAATCGTGATTATTTGTTCGATTTATCAGAATTTATAACAGCATTTCCCCAGTTCTGTAATCAATGTCTGTTGAAATCTCAATTAAAGAATATAATTACAATTAAAACGATGACAAAAATCTTTTTCAAATGAACATAAAAAGAACCAGCCAACAATAACGTCAACGCAGACATTGTAGTATCATCAGGGCCACGTAAGATGACCCAAATTGGAAGACTCTGATTGGCTGACCCGGCAAAGGTTTGTAAACACGCCATCAGGTTCTTGTATTTATTGAGTAATCGCGGTTATTGGTATTTGTCCTTCCAGATTTCATCAACAAAGACCGAGGCTCCGAAAGCTCGTCGAGTGTTTTCAAAACTTAAAGAAGTTTCAGTCACTTGATTGTCCTCAATTTCTGAATGACGAAGCCTTGAAGTCGACTTTTACAGCATCGCTTCAATGGACTTTTGTTTTTCAAATCTTATAGTCCTCATATTGATTCTCATCGCCGTCCAGTGCATTCCAAATGCTAATCTCGAGGCCGGAGATGGAGTTGATAGACAGGATTTGTCAGATCCGGGTGATAGGTAGGATTTTGTTGTACTTTCTTTAGCGGAATTGGCTATCGTGGTTAAAGCATTTTAAAGCTCAGTTTTGGTTTTTAAGAGGAAGTAGATGTTTTTTTGTAACTTGTTTGTAATTTGGAGTTTATTTCAGCGCAGGGGATTATAAATTATTTCTGCTTTCGAAGTGATGCAATCTTTGAAACTAGTTTTTGATTATTTTGAAAATATTAAGGTATTTTTTGTGAGGCAGATCAATGAATACAAATTATAAGCAGTACCCTGAAGTCTTACTTTTGTTTTTGACCATGCATTAGCACTTGTGGAATAAGTATTAAAAAAAATCTATAAATTAAACTTCCTGAATAAATGGTTGAAATTGGTCGCTTCACAATGCTACTGACGATTTTAATCAATAACACTTTCAATTTATTTTCAATTATTATGACTCATTGTATTGAAAGGCCTCAACAAATCTGCATCACTGTGTTACAATTTTAAGATATGGCAATAGAAGTTCAAATCTTCTCCTAGCATGCCTATTTCTCAAATCATGACAAGAAAAACATTTTTTCTTGATTTCTGAAGGTTCCTGGTGTTTGTCAGCAACTTGGATGGGAGCGTCACCGCCCTCGATGGAAAGACAGGGGAGGTGAAGTGGTCTCTGCCGACCGGGGTCAGGCCTCTGCTCCTGTCGAGTATCAGCGACATACAGGTGCTTCTGATGGTCCTTTTTTTTAAAATGTCTGTTTTGTTTATTTACTCACTCATTTGTTTGTTTAATACTTTATTTATTTATTTCTTTGTTTCTTTGTTTCTATTCTTATTTCTCTATGTTTCTTTCATCTGTTGTGATATTATGCTGTGAATTTTAATTGTTATTTTAAGTATTTTACAAATTTGCCATAAATCATTTGTTATTATCACGTTTGCCTAAGTATTTTGTGATAAATATACAAATATAGATATGGTTATTATTAGATATATAACATAACAATGTGTTACAAAGAGTCATACATCATTATTATTAATTTGGCACTACATGAACCCATCTGTTGTTATCAATCAGTTTCTGACGTCATCCAATCAGATTAATCGAAACGGCCAGCCGTCACGGCTCGTCCCCTCATTGGACGGAAGTCTTTACCAGATGGACGGGGAGGGCATCGAACCGATACCATTGGCTGCCGACCTTCTTCTGACCTCGACCTACAAACTCACAGACGAGGCTTCTATCGTTGGAGGCAAAGAAATTGAGACTTATGGGATAGACGTCAACACTGGAAAAGTGAGTCGTGGATGCTTGTTCATCGTTAACTTGTGAAGTAATTATTATTATTATTATTATTATTATTATTATTACTGATTACAAATATTAATATTATTATTGTATATTATTGAAGTAATAAAAATACCGATGGTGATTGATTTAGTCTGCGATCATGATCAGTTGTGACGACGTGTGACCAATGAATGACCATACCATATTATTATTATTAACCAATTTGATGGCATTATTTTATTGGCTCGTTCACCTCTAATCACTCATCCAACCTTATCAGTCCTTCGCTTCTCTCGAAATTTATTCGTTTACGTCTGCCCTTTTTCCCTCTCCAGCTCAGATACGTCTGCTCGTCGGAAAGTTGTCGCCAGGCCTCGGACCTCGAGGGGGATCGGACCAACGGGTCAAATGAGGTGCTCGTGGTGAAGAGGACGGACAGAACCATAAGACTGGTGGACGTTATGGAAGGACACGAGAAGTGCGCGACCTTATTTTCAGAATTTACGTTTTTTAATATTATTATTATTATCATTACTATTGTTGTTATTATTATTATTTTTACTATAACCAATTCCAGGTGGAATTTCAGCGTCGGGCAGTTGGATCTGTCGTACCACATCAAGTCGGACCCAGGCCTAATTGAAGGTTCGGCCCGGGAAGGAAACCCCAACTCGGGTATTTGGCGTTGTTGTTTGTTTGCTGTGGTTGTTACTGATGTTGTTGTATTTTTTATGTTACCAAAAGTCTGCTGTTTTGTTCTGGTCATGAAAAAGTTAACGAATTTTCCAGTTATTAATTTTGTTGTTATAATGCTAATTAACAACAACATATTTATGATTATTTTGTTGAAATAAATAAATTAGACTAGAAAGCTGCTCTCCTCACTTGAAAGTCCATTTAAAACATTCATCAACATCATCCTGATTCTAACCCCGATGCCCTTCTTCAGGCAAACGCGTCGACTCCGAGAGTTTCAATCCGAGGTTTAATCTCTTGAACGACGACGACGTCATCGTCAAAGTCAAGATGCCGACGAGGACCGTGTCGGCAGTCAACCGCGAAGATCCTTCGGGCATCTTTTGGGAGCATCAGGTGAGTGTTTGCACGACTTTGAATAATGAATAGACTTTGCATGAGTAGTTTTTTTCTTATCAAGAACGTTTGTTAATAATAATTATTATTATTATTATTATTATTATTATTATTAATCGGCTGTTAATCGATGGTGATGATGATGATGATAGGAGTCGATTAGAACCTCCTCACCCTTGTTGCTTTCCAGTTCGACACTTCCATAGCGGGGGCGTGGACGATGAAAGGTCACGAACTCTCGGCCGTCAGTTTGTTCGACGATCGGACGACCTTCCCGGAAGGTGACGCGCCCCTCGGTCGGGGGGTGATGTACATAGGTGAGTAGGGGTCGTTTGGTTCAACCATATAGTCAAGCTGAAGTCAAAGAAACTTGTATCACCAAATACAATACGATACGATACAATATGATACGACATCACTCAATAACCGTTGTCATCATCATCATCACCAGCATTGCACGACATGCTTTTATTACTGCAGGCATGTTCAACGACATGCTGTACATCCAACCGTCGGACACCTTTTTTGAAAAACAAGTCGCTCAAGAAGTCGACAACGAAGATGATGATGACGATGATGATGACGAGGATGACATTGATGGAGGTGAAGTCCAGGTCTACATGCCTAGGGTCAGGTGGAAGCCATACGTGGCAACAGGTGATTATGATAATGATGATGATGATTGTAGTTTCGAGAACACAATGAACTCGATTTTGACCTTGCGAAAAAACAACTTAAATTTATGTCTGTCCAGTGTTTGCATCAAAGATGTAAAACAAAAGATGTAATTAATCAATTTCAAACAATTTGTGCACTTTCTCAAAATAAACTGGGATGACCCGAACTGATAAGATAACCAAACTCTGATAACCATCAAACTTGTTATCAGCATTTCAAAAGTTTGTTTTGAATTCCACCTCACCTTACTTTTCACCAATTCCAGCCTTATCACGGACTCCCATCATCGTCAACCAGAGTCCACGGAACTCCGGCCTCAAGGTGGACTCTGCCAATTCTGCCCCTCCGAATGTCAATTACAAGGACAAGAGTCTTGCCCTGTTGTCCAAGAACCAGTACCCATTTGGTGAGACTGCATTTGCTGTTGTTGCTGTTGTCATTGCTCTTGCTGTTGCGTTGTTACTGCTGTTGTTGTTTTTGGCATGGGAATAGGATGTTTTTCTTTAGTGGGATTTAATTTTATTTAATTTTGGGACTAAATGATTAAAATTCAATTGAATTGATTGAATCATCCTTACTCTCTTCTACGTTTCTGATTGGCAGACAGTGGCTACTACCTCTACCTTGACTACACACCCATCGAGGACTTTGGCTCCTGCCAAAACATCACCAAGGTTCCAAAGAGGATCAAGCTCATCACAGCGCTCTCCAGGAAGTGGTGAGTGATTGAACATTTACAATCGTTTGAACAATCAACAAGCGATTGAAAGTTTACAATTGGTTGAACGTTCACGAGCGATTGGATGTCAATTGACTGCTCCTCAATTCATTTGCCATGACTTTAGGAGTCTTTAGCTGCTTGATTGAGGACAATCATCACTTGCAAATGAATCGTTTTTCTACATTTTTTGTTGAGTCACTCATCGACATCATGACTGCTTCGATTGTCATCAGCATGGCTAAGGTCACTACCACCACCATTACTATCATCATCATTGCAGGAAAGAAGTGAGTCTCTTCCTTTTCATCGGCATGGCATCCCTCGTTTCCTTCCTGAGGAAGAAGTTCAACGGATCCTTCGAGAAGACGGAACCGGGTCCTCCTTCTGCTCGCACACCTGAACTCACCTCCAAGAGCTGCTCGGCCCAGGTGAGGCTGATGAGTTTCTACCTGTCTCGTTCCGTTCCGGTCGATTGAATCCGCTCTGTCGTGTTATTTTTTTGTCATTTTGCAGTTAAATGACATTAAATTGTATTAATTGAGTATTTTAAGGTGTTTGACAAAGTAATATAATTATTATATATTAAAAAATATTATATATAACAATATATAATGAAGTAACATTAAATTATATAACAAATTTAATGTACACAACAAGTATAGAAGTACACAAAGACCATCTACGGAACCAGTTATCATTTTCATCGCATTAACTTTATCGAGATTAAATATTTTATTTTTAAAGATTATTGATACGACTTTATGCATTGTTATCGTCTTTATCATCACGACCTTCCACATCTCTTTAATCGTTTATTTTTCTTCCTCAATCTCCTTCCAGCACGATCTCCTGACGCCCGAGTCCGACTTCAGGCGCGACAGTTCCAAGGAGGAGTTGGTGACGGCAGACAACTCGCAGCAGTTTGTCTCGAGGTGATGATTTGAGTTGTCTTGCTTTTCATGTGAAGCCTAGTTTTTGTTGATCAGTATAAACTTATCTAGTCATTCATTTTTAACCTAGTTTAGTTAGCCATTAACTTATTAGATCAATTATTATTATTATTATTATTATTTTCATTAACATCCATTGGAGAGGATGTTCCTCTAGGCCACTTTAAACTTGGTTAATATAAGGTCATTCATTCATCAGTATCATCATTTTAAATTTTCAAAATCACTCAACCTCAAATGGCGACGTCGCAATCTTTCCAGGTACCTGACGGACTTCCAGCAGCTGGAATGCCTTGGAAAGGGAGGCTTCGGAGTGGTCTTCAAGGCCTACAACAGGATCGACGAGTGCTCCTATGCCATCAAGAGGATCGAACTCAAAGACAGGTTTGTGGCACGTGGAACTGCTGAGGTCTGAGATGTTGGGTCATGGACAGGGGCAGCTGTTGTTAGACCTCAGTTTGGTTATTTGGATGAGTTAGGATGATTGGTCGATCGATTGGAATGGGTTTATTACTCATGATTATTGAAGGAGTTTAATATAGTTAAGTAATGAGTTAAAGAAAAAAACTTGTTTAATGTTTTTGTCCACTTCTACAGCCATGTGATTGATCATCAGTTACGTTGCTTATCATGAAATATAATCCATGACATGTCATCATTTACATTTTCCAAAATCTGACAAAAAAATTTTGTTCAACAAATTTTCCTCAATTAATTTCCAGCAAAATGGCTCGTGAGAAGGTCATGAGAGAGGTCAAAGCACTGGCCAAATTGGATCACCCAGGAATCGTGAGGTATTACCAGAGCTGGTTGGAATGTCCGCCTCCGGGATGGAGCGAAGGTAAAGACTCTTTCGCCCGTCCTTTGGAATCCTTCGAGACTTCTGCAACTTCCGACCCCACGTCCGGGGTTCAAAGGTCGTCGGAAATTCCCAGCCGCAGGGGCTTTGGAGGGGAACTGACGGAATCTAGCGGGGGCATCGTCTTTACGAACGAAAGCCTAGGAGTGGAAATCCAATCTTCTTCTGGCGAAGGTTCCGGCAATTTGGACAACGGCATCGCAATCACAATGGACGGCAACAGCTGGGATGGAGATTCCGGAAAGAACACCGACGGAACCATTGGAGAGCTCGAAAAGGAGTTTGATTCCGAATCCATCGACTTTGAAGGATCCGAGTCGTTCTGCATGATCGGAGGCTCGAATCACGACTCCCTGAGGAGGAGAAACGTGGCCTCTTCGCAGGGATCTTCCATCGTATTCCTAGAAAACTCCGAGCATCCAGACGACGCTCGGGGCAGAGACCTAGAAGACCCCAAGGACCAAAAGCATGCCCCTAGAAGGGCTCGTGGAATCAACCGCGACCTCAAAAAGCCCGAAAAGAACTCGAACTGCGAAGAGGAGGGGGAAAGGTCAAAGGTCGTCGCCCCCGAAGAGGCTCCGAGAAAGCTTTACCTTTACATTCAAATGCAGCTTTGCCGTCCCGAGAGTCTCAGGGAGTGGTTGAATGACCAACCGTTCGAGAGGGAAGCGACCTACGACATCTTTTACCAGATCGTCAGTGCCATTTCCTACGTCCACGTACAGGGACTCATGCATCGTGATCTCAAAGTTGGTTTTTTCTTTAATTTAATTTAATGTAATTCCATCTTTTCTACTTGTCTTTTTGTTATTAATAGTAAAGTTAGTAATATAATATAACAATAATATTATTACTTTTATTATAATAATAATAGCAATATTATAAGTAACAGTAAATATTAAGTAATATTAATAGTAAAGTTAATATTAATAAATATTAATAATAAAGTATAGTAAAGTTAATAATAATAATAACAATGGTAATAATAATAACAATGGTAATAATAATAATAATAATAATTGCCTCTTAATATCCAGCCCTCGAACATCTTCTTTGCAATGGACGGCACAATAAAGATCGGTGACTTTGGCCTCGTCACGGACGTGGAAAACTTGTGCGACTCCGAAAACCTTTCCGTCAAAAATGGCTGCAAGAACCTCTCTGTGAAAGTTCACCGTGGAAAGAAGCACACGAATCAGGTCGGGACGCAGATGTACATGAGTCCTGAGCTGGTTAGACTTCACTTATTATTACAATATTATTAAACCATTATTATTATTATTATTATTATTGTTGTTTGTTATTATTTAACTATTTATTATTTGATGAATATCCCGTATTTAGTTGTATTAATGGAAAATTAAAATATAAGTTTTAAATGAAAAAAAAGATAAAATACAAAAATTATTTTGGGGCAAAACTACAGATAAACAAATAAATAAATGATTCATCATACAAACTTATTACGTTACCATAAATAATTTATCAGTTAATCAATCAACTAACGAATGTCAACGTCTCGTCTTCTCGTTTCAGAGCTCGGGACTGAACTACACTCACAAGGTGGACATCTACGCCCTCGGCGTCATCTTCTTCGAAATGTTCCAAAGGTTCTCGACCCAAATGGAAAGGGTGTCGTCTCTGAAGATGATCAGGGATCAACAGTTTCCAGAATCCTTTGCCTCGAGATTCGGAGACGAGGTTTGTTGGTTTGCGAAAATGTAGTTGCATTGTTTTGCGAATGGATGGTGGTGGTGATGGTGCTGTAATAAGTCAATAATTTGTTTGGTATTATTAGAAATCAATATAGTAATAATGTTAATTATAATAACCAATTACAATAATATTTCATAATGATAATCATTTTTATTACTCTTATTATCATTATTTTATTATTATTATTATTATTATTATTAGTTCTAAAACATAAAAACATTAGAACCTTTTTCCTTATCAAAACATTCCTTAACCTTTTCACCAGTACGAATTCGTGAAACCCCTGCTGAGCCACGACCCTTCTGCTCGTCCCGAAGCCTGCGACCTCCTGAAGCACAAACTCCTGTCGAACTATGAGGAGTCTTCGAACCTCTTCCGTCGCCTCCATAGAACCAGGACCCTGTCTGTCCATTCCAATTCCTCGCCATCTCAGGCCATCACTCCCCCTGCCACCGCTCCTCCCGCCACCACTGCTACTGTAGTCTCTCAGACTGGCAGCCTCTAAGACTTTAGTTTGCAGTTGTTGTTGTGATATTCGTGTTTCATTTTTATATTTCAAGCTATTATTCTTATTTTATCGTAATTTAATTGGTTTTCTTATTTTTTATGCACCAGGGTCGTCGTGCATTTTTTGTATTTTGTTTGTTTTTCTCGCATGCAATGAACTTAGAACAGAGACTCGAGATTTTGGTTTCCCGAGCGAGCGAGGAAGTCGGTCCACGGACTTCTGGCTTGTTTACGAGTCAATTTCTGTTCTTGTAGCGTTCACATCCTCCTTACTGACCTTAGTTAGTCTAAACTACTGACCTACGATCGTCGTTGACTCTATGTTAACCTAGGACGTGCGTGTGTACATTACTTTCATCTATTGAGCGATCAGTGGAAGAATTCATTCCAGATGTTTGAGATCTTTGTTTGCCTGTTTCAGCTAATTAATCAGACTGGTTCAGTTCGGATTTTTACTTTCGACGTGCCAAGCATCGGGTTCGCTGAGTACTTTGTCTGGTGACGGTTTCGCTCTTGGAACATTCAAAAGCGTGTGAAAGAGTGCCACTTGAATGTAAACCGGGGACGTCTGTATCGGATCTGATTGATTATCTTTTGCTACTTAATCATGGAAAGTGAGAAATACAAGTTTAAATTCGTTGTGTTGTTCTCGAGAGTATTAAAAAGCTTAGGATTTGTTGGTGGGTGGAACGTGTTGCTTCTGTTTTGAACAGTATTTGAAGGCTTGCATATGAGATGCTAAAACTTATAAACGTTATTTTAACTCTGTCGTACCTTCACTCAATAAGAACATAGCTAAATGCGTACTGAGAGAGACTTGATAACTGTGGAGTTTTGGCTTAAGTTTTGGAGTTGCGTGGGTTTTGGCTTAAATAGTCAATAAATTGTTGTTTTTCAATAAATTCAGGATAATGAAGTCTAAAAATTACAAAATGTGAAATACGGAACAGCAGACGAGGGCAGGCATTGAAACTATCAACGATTTTCCAGATGTCGGGCCGATGGATTAGTGAAAATCATCCACGATTTGTACCGATGAGATGTGACCGCTACACTTTCACACACCTCGCTCTATTTACTTTCTCGCTACCATCATCATCATCGTCATCATCATCATCATCATAATCATTATCATCGTCATCATCATCATAATCATTATCATCGTCATCATCATCACAGTCGTCGTCCTCAATCTGCGCTGACCAATAAAGTAGTTAATCTTTAAATAGGGCAAAATAGACTGAATAATTTGCAAACAAATAAATAAATGCAACGTTCTGATTATAGTTAAATTTCTACTTCAGGCTCTCTATTGAGGAGCGCCGATACTCTCCCTATTCCAACCCTATTCCACCCCATTTCCACCATATTCCACCTCTGATCCATCCAACGACGAAGCGCAAACCACTGTTTAAAAACGAAAATCATTTAAATAAATGTATCTTCGATCACTTCTAGGAGGTACTGCTCTTAAATGAGACGCCAACGCCATTATTATCGCGGCATCGTCATCGTCATCGTCACTGCCATCATCGTCATCATCACCATCACGATCGTCCTCGTCGTCGTCTTTGCCGGCAGCGTTGAGGCACGCGTGGTCGTTCAAGCGTGTCGGTGATGGTTAATTAAAACTGACGTGTTTGCTTTCTTGCCGTTCATTACACCAGGCGATGCTGTTTGTAGACTGTTATGTTACTAGGTATTGTAGCATATTATTGTTATTGTTATTATTATTATTATTATTATTATTATCGTTATTATTATTATTATTATTATTATTATTGTTGTTGTTATTGTTGTTATTGTTGTTATTATTATTATTATTATTATTATTATTATTATTATTAGAAAACCTCACGGGCATAGCCCCTTGCAAGTAAAGTCACCAAAGAAAAGCTCACGACATTTTTATTTAAATATGTTAATTTATGTTTATTTATTAATTTATGTGTACACTTAAAAAACAAACTAAACCTGTATTATAGAAGCGAAAAGGCCATCTGGCGTCATCCGTGGTTTAGGAGATGACCTTAAACGTTTTGCGTCACCAGCCCAGGGACAGATTTCTTCGATTCCTTGTACTCAATGAACCCTCAAATAATAAGACATGCTAACCTCTAGCGAATCTTTTGAAAAATACAGGATGTTCCAAGCAGACTTGGATCTTCTAAATGAGAAGCGCTGTACCGGTTAACAAGTTACAATTGATTAAATTAATAAATTTTTAAGCATTTTAAGAGAGAAAGATAATTAATATACTTAAAACAACTTTAATATAAATTGATAAAAAGGAGGAAACCAATTACTCACAAACTATTTTATTGCAAAGCTATCGCTAAACAATTTATTATATTTTTAAAAATTATTTATAAAAGTATTTATTTATAATTGAAAATTATTTATAAAAATTATTCATAAAAGTAGAAATAAAAGCATTACATGTTTTCCAAACGATTACCACCAGAGGTCGATCTATAAAAAGTTACATTGCAGCCAATTACTTTAACTAGGACGCTATAGAAGTTGAACAATCACCTGATTCATTAATATGCGTGAGTTTCTTCAGCTAAGACAGATTTGAACGGCAAATTACTTCACTAATTGAAAACTATTCGTATTAACCAAATTATTATTCGCATTATTATGATCTTAAAAAAAAACCTCATCAGCAGCAAGTCTTAGAGATACACTTCTGAAAGCCACAGCCATTAATTTTGACAGGATATTTCTCCACAATCACCACGTTCGAGGCCACGGTATGGCATACGTTTTGAAATTATTTATGACTCGATGTTCAATAAGGATGAATATCGACGACGCTTCGTTTGGAATTTAAGTGTTCAGGATTCAGCTGACCTGCTTTTTCCGTTTTGTTTGTGGCGTTTGTCATCGTCATCATCATCATAGGAATTGCTGGAATAGACAATTCGAGTTTAGGACCTGAATTTTGCCCTTCTCGAAGTTTTTCCATCTGTGTATTAAGGGATAATGTAAAATCGATTTCGCAGTTACCATCCAATTATCTATTAATACTATTTATTATTATAATTTTAAAAAGTGAGAATGCCTTGAGCTTCAACATAATAAATACAATTTATGACGATAGATCTCGCTCTAGAAAAAAAATCTTTTATCATTAATTTCG
Organism: Hirudinaria manillensis; assembly: GCA_034509925.1. Classification (NCBI taxonomy): domain Eukaryota; kingdom Metazoa; phylum Annelida; class Clitellata; order Hirudinida; family Hirudinidae; genus Hirudinaria; species Hirudinaria manillensis. Next base: position 13,636,459 of record CM067526.1, read on the forward strand.
TTAACATTCCCAAATTATTCTTACTGCAGACTTAAAAAGAGGAATACGATTACCTCCATTTTTGTTCGAAGATATAATATCGAAAGGAGATGAAATATGTTGGCCAATAGCTTCTCAGTTCCTTAAGCCATGTCTTGCCCACCGAGACTCTCTCAACTGGGTGCGCATCAATCTTTTCCAAGGTCATTACGACGTTAATGACTTGTTGAAGATCGGGAAATCCCGTTTGAAAATCAAAGAATTTTCGTTTCGTATACACGAATTGCCTCCAAAACTGATGTCCCTCATAGTTCTATATTCCAACAGTCTCGAAATTCTTCGCATCGGAAAGTGCGAGAGTGGAATTAATGAGAAGTGAGACCATTATTTATTTAAATTTATTTATAATCCTTTTCTAAAATGTCGATGACACACTTGTAGGGAGGCAAATAAATTGGAATTGAAGAGTGGATCGTTTCTAGAGCATCACATGCCAGTAAAATATCCCCGTCTGAAAAAGTTATCAATTAACTTTGAAGTCGTTTTTGCATATCGAATGGCCTACATTGATTTTGAATCATGCTCGGAAACCTTGGAAACCATTGAATTCCATAAATTTCGTGTTTTTTTCTACGAACCTTATTGGAAAACACATGTGAGGAGCCATTTCTACAAATCATTTAAAATGATGCGAAGATTAGTGAATATTACCTTGTATGATGTAGCTAGAAATGGCTTGAGCATCCATGATGACGAATTCAATGAATTGCAAGGCCTTAGGTAAGGAATTAATTCATGTAGTTCGAACTATGTTGTTTAAATTATATTCTTGGTGGATTATTTCTGACTTTTCTATTTTATACTTTAGGTCTCTAAACATAGTGAGAACTAGAAGTATTAGTTCCCCCGAATATATTGATATCATCTTAAGAGGCCTTCCACATCTACAGTCATTCACGCTGACCAATTTTGATCTCCGACGCGAAACGTAACTATCCCCATTAAATACTGATCTCATTTACGTGCATTAAAGTGACATTTATTAATCTTATATATTTAGTAGTGCGAGTTTCAGCCAGGACTTTAGCTGTGTAAAATCCAAGAAACTTAAATATTTCGGTTTCTGGAATTATGATGACCGAACGTCAATAGGAGTCCCTGACATCGGAACATATGCGCGGACGGTTTGCTCGTTATTTGTGATCCGTTATTTCTTCCCAACATGTTTTATTATTTGTTTCTCACCTCGATTTAATGCTCGGTAATATTTAATTAGTAAATTATTTTCAAAGGTTGGCTCAAAATATGATTTAGATTCAAAGTTAACGTTCGTCGAACATATGCAAGGTTTTGAAGCGTTTAACGTCACTGAGATCATTGCAGTATTCCATCACATCAAGAATGATCCAACTCTTGTCAATTCTAAGCAATGGTTAAGAATAGAAATGGTTTGAAGAACATATTAAACGGAATTTAGAAAACTTTCATTTATATTTTAAGCAATGAATAGTCAATTTAATTTTAATCCAGACTCAAAATTCATAATAGTTTAACTTTTTAGTACATATTGAATGTCGTACGTTACTTTTGGAAAGATAATAAGAAGAGTGCAATAACATGTGCAAAGTAATTTCAATACTATTATAATTTTGTTTAATTAATTATAATTACATTCATTATCAATGGTACACTTAGTATTTACTATCTTGATTAAACTACATAATGGTATAAACTACATAACATGAGTTGTTATATTACCCATTATAATTATTATGTAATGATCTTTAAAACTGCTTTGAGTAATAGTAATCAAATTTTCCATTAATATATTATATTCCACACAAAATCTTGATTAATGACAACCTCAAAATTCTATTTCACAGCCACTTATTTAAATTCATCAACAAAAATCATCAGTGGTCGACAGACTTTAAAACGTAATTCATTGCCCTACACGTATAATTTCAATTGAAATCCTTTTGATCATAATTATTAAAATATTGAATAATAATTAAAAGTAATGATAATAATTATCAATGGAAATGTCAGTGAAATATACTGGAAGCATAATAACAACACAATAGAATTTGAATACAAACTGCAATAGTTTCATTACTAACATATTCCATACATACTTTGAATATGCAAACCAATTCGTTTCTTAATTCGTAACATTGATTTTTATAGGAAATTCTGCAGTGTGATTACAAATTATGCATTACATTTAAAGGTATTTCTGATTATATTATAGTTATATATTTATTATTGCTAATATGCTGGCTGATAATCTTTTTTTATTTAATCTGCCACTTCAGTTTATGGAAACTCAAGAGTTTGTTTGGATCTTTGATTTGGTCAGCTTCCATTTTACACATTCAACAATTATAATAATTACTATTTTAAGAATTGAATATATAATAACTGTTATTATCTGACACATTCATGAGTTATTCTCAACATAAATAACCAAAATAACAACTTTTTAGTGGAAATCCCACCAAATGTTAAACCATCTGGTGGAGTATATCACAGATAAAACAAATACAACCATGGCCAACAATTACCTGTTATACCTCATTCTGAGTAATATCTATTTTAATTATGACATTCCAATCCCAGAATTACTTTGTGTGAGTTTTTTTAAATTAAAAAGATTTTAAATTCGTTTTTAATGGTCGTCCGTATTTGGTAAAAATGTTGAATTTATAATCTCTTATTTTTTTTACAGTTTACTGACGTGAAAATTGTTCATATAGAGTGTAGAGAGATATTGATAGATAATAATAACTAATAGGAACAGTTATTTCATAAAATATCATACTCAAAATATCTAACATTTCAGGATATAGCTTTTAAATAAACATCGATGATAGTCAAATTTAATTAATTTAGGAGTCTGATGACTGTAATAAAACCCAGTCTGATAAAAATGCAGAGCATCTTTCTCACAAGCCAGCTTTAAAATCTGGAACAAAAGTGCATGAATTTTCTGTAATGTTACATGAAAGCTTTGAATCTGATGCATGTGCTGCTCCAATTGCCAAGGCTGATGTTTCACTTGTTTCAACAAATGAAAAACCCATTCTCTCACTGAAATTCAAAATTTTTTCTAACCAGGGGTTCTAATTAACAGCCATCTACTGGCCAGCACAAGTTATAAGGTTTGTTTTTTACAAAATAAAATTAGGAATTTGTGAATTGAGAGAATCATTAATTGCAATTAAAAATTGATTAAACAGATTCCAATGGATGAAGTTAAAACAGAGTTCATAATTTACATCTCATTCTTTTTTTGGATTGCATGACAAAAATTTAAATGTGCTTTGAAAACCTTGAAAAGAGCCAACCAAATAATAGACCTCAATGAAAGATTGGTGCATGTTTTAAAATTTGATTCATAAGGATTACCTTAAATTGATTTTGATCAACATCTTCCAATCCCCTGAAAAATTCCAAAAATTCTTAATCTAAACTCTTCAACTTATCAACCACGTCAAGGCCTTTCTCCTTAAAAACGTTTGTGGTGAAACCCACTCTTGGTTGCAATTGCTCCGATGTTTGATATGGTTTTACAAAATTAACACTCGTTTGGAGATAAACAAAAATAATTTTTAAAATAATCTTTTTATTTGGCAATATTAAAAAGTGAAAAATTATTACAAAATTTCTGGACGAGTTTACCAAAATTTACTATTTTGATTTTTTTAATTTAAAAAAAAAGTTTATACATATAATAAACAAATTTAAACGTTTGTTACTAATTATTAACGTACTTTTTTAAGAAAGAATTTATAAGCATCCCATAGATCCTGTCTCGTTAAGGCTTTAGTGACCTTTACGTGAAAGTGTTTACGTCGACACGGTATTGTAATCGGCTACAAATGTCGTATACTGGAACATTTATCCTTCGGAATAAAATGGATTGGTTGTTCGAGTTATATAGGTAAATTTTGGTATTGTTGACTTGTAGTGTTCGTCCAATTTTTAACTTAATCTTTAATTTTGCTAGCGATCGACAAACCATATTTACTCTCTATTGGCCTCCTGAATTTAGTGAGAGTCCAGAAGCTCTCCTGGAATTGTTCCGCAATAAAAATCTTACTGATGTGGAATTTGCGGAACTCCAGCAGGCCGTGGAAAAGCCATTCAACTTAGGTTAGTTATTTTGCTGAAATGGTGTGGGTTTATGTGCAGGCATTTTGTAAAATAAAACTGTATATTACCATTACTTTATCATAAGGAAACGGCGTAATGGGACATTTATTACTCGTTGGTGTAACGTCAACAGGGATTCTATGCGAATCGTTTCAATCAGAAGTTGAGATTTCAGACGTTCCTCGGAACGAGTGTGATTTCCTGGTAGATAAAGAGGTAATATTAGTTGCAGATTAAGTAAGACAAAAATAGTTGTAGTTTGCTTTTGATTTTCAGATGGTTCGGAGTTGCGTGGACCCATATAATCAAATAGTCCCAATAGTGATGGCAGATGAAAACAATATAATGACTTTCATGCTCAGTAATGGCTGTGTATCGTTGAAACACTTCTATAGAGGTAATTATATCTTGTTGTGGCAAGCATTGGGTTGTTGCTAACTTTAGTTGCATTTTTAGATAATTTTCTCAACAATGAAAGTGTTGGTTTGAGAGTGTTTAGAATCTTGATGGATATTTCATCAAATAAACCCCGCACGATTTTAGGAGTACCAGTTAATGAACCAAGTTGGTTAACAGATGTAACTGAAATCGTAAGCAAAAACCTCACACAAACAATTTCATGTTTTGTTTATGTAATTGATTCATATTTATTCTCATGTGTTTTGCAGATATCCAATGTGCACAATAGGTTCTTGATTAAAATGACAATAACTGAAGCAAGTTTGAATGGCCTGGAGATTATGTTGATGAGTCTTGTGTTGGATAATCAAGATTTCATGAGCTTCCGGATAATAAGAGAAGTTTACTTAACAAGTAAGGTCTAATGATATTTATAAATTTTTAAATTTTATGGCTACAAACACTTTTTAAGGTTCTGAGGTTTGGCATTGTTATTAACATCATTTATTTATTGTTATTTTGGGAAATTGTTCTAATGTTGGATCTACAGGTTCTATTTGAAAAATGTGGGATTTTATTTCAGCTATATTATATGTGTTCTCAGTCGACTCACCCAGAAAGATTGGATTGTCTCAAGTCTTGGACGGTATCCAGAACAATATGTTGAAAGTTATAGTTTTGCATAAAACTTTTGATGCTAATGTCTTGGTGCCGATCAATGGTAAATATCTGTAAATTGTATCAGATATATTGGTTAAATATTTTAAATTCTAAATACTTTTAAAAGGTGGGCTCGTTATCGCAGAAGAGGATATTGATGGCAGCAGAGTTGAAGAGGTGAAAATCTTTTGTTTATAAACTTTGTTTATTTCTCACAACTGAAAACTATGAAATGATATTTCAGTACATAAAAGTCAAAGTCTTAAAATGGATCCATGAAAATGCTGCCAGGTTTGACTACGAATCATGGATTGTTGAAAACAGGGACTTCCCCCTCTCCAAGAGACTGATGTCAGATGGCATTGGAGGTAAATTATTTTTTTGTCTTCTAGTGGTAATTTTTTTGGTTGAAATAAGTAAATAATAAGATGTTGAATAAAAATTTTGCATTTAATATTTTATCACCTCTTAACAGTTATTGTGAACCATTTGATACCATGGATCAAATGGTATCAAATGATAATTAACTTTTTTAAAACAGGGTTCGATAGGAGCCGAAAAGATGTACATTAGTACCTTAGTCAATTGAAATATCACTGCTCAAGCAATTTAATACATTCCTAGTATTCTTTTTGTTGTTTTTGTAAGTTCAGTAATTCCATTTTGCTTTTGTGTGCTTACGATCAAAAGTGACTACTGAGTCTGTCATAATTGAGTTTCCGATCTGGATTGTTTTTTGAAACTGCTGGATTTAATATCATCTTTGTTGTTAACATCTATACGTACCTCTATATCACCTTGCTCAAGAAATTTAATACATTCCTCTTTTTGTTGTTTTTGTAAGTTAGATCGTGTTCAGATCTATTTCCATTTTGTTTTTTGAAACTGGTGGATTTAATATCATCTTTGTTGTTAACATCTATATGTACCTCTAAGACATCTCTTCCTTTCTAGTGATCAGTATTATTAGCTGAATTCCAAGTATTTTGTTTATATTTTCTTGCCAAAGTTGTTTTTCCTGATAAGGTGCCTTACATTTATTAATCAGTGTTCCCTTAAACCCGTGTGATTTAGCCCTGACTTGAAAGGTGCTCACTCTTGTTTTCTTTGGCTTTTTGCATTAGTAGGCTGGTCTCCAGCTTCTTGAGTCATCTAGTGCAATACTGGTTATTGTCTAGTACAATAATTATAGAATTTTGTAACCCCTTTGCTGAGAATTAAATTATTATTTCCGAGGACAATAGTGAAATCTTGTTTCAGTTTTCTGCTTTTTACGCAATAAAATGTTTGAAAAAACTTACTTTGAATGTTACGTGTGTGTTTTATCTGCTTTACTTGGTTAGGGTTAGGGTATTCAACATTATTGAAGCATATTAATTACATATTTAGCAATGCACGAGCAAAATTTCTGTGGAAAGCTGACTTTAGAAAAGAACAAAGGAATCGAATAAAAATAATCAGAAGTGGTCTTTTTTGTTTGATCAGCTTTGACTCCTCACGTTGTGACGATGCCCTTGCTGACACAGGCACCCTTTTTTCCCTCGGTAAGGGTTGGCCACAGAAAGGATCCGACGGAAGTCGATTCCGGATCGGACGTGTGGAACCGCGCGTGCCTGTCCTCGTCGAAATCTCCCGGCTCGTAGTTTATCATCGGCGGCGGATTCTGGATCGTGAGTGCCCAGGCAGTCGGGCTGCACTCTGCGATGTACTTCTTCAGTCCTTTGCATTCCTTGAGCGCAGGATAATCGAAGAGTGTCGACCAGACCTTGTCACTCACCTCCTGGTTTGAAATTAAGTGCAAAGTTCACTTAAATCTGGCAAAGAATGTTTCATCCACTTTTGGAACAATGTCAATGGTATTAAATGCCTTGTTAGAATAGGGCAGCTTTTGGAAATTTTACGTTTATCATACAACTGCTTAGGTTTTACTAACGTTGTAGTTTTTGGACAAGTCGTGCTTTTCCACAGTCTTTCTCAGATAGAGGCCGACCTCCTCCTCCAAATCCCTGACTGCATGGCACAGGGGAGTCTGACCGCTCTGTAGGATCCGAGGAATGTGGAGCAGTTCTCTCAACTTGGCTCTCAGGTCGAGTAGAGGTTTCTGGGCAGAACGGAAACTGAGCTGCAGGGTGAAAAAAATGCAGATGTCACTGTGGTCGTGCCAGAGGCTTGCCTGGTCCGACTCTCCTAAGGTTCAAACTAAATTCAATAAATGCATTAAGTCAAGACATTAGTACTTATGTAGCTCTGGTTAATTTTTAGATGTATTGCAGAGTCACTGTTTTGTAGAATGTTTGAGAAACATAAATGATGAGGTCATAAATAATTGGCCAATTACTTCACTAGCAAATACCATGTTGTTACTATTTGTAACAAAGATGTGGCAGTTGGTGAAGGTCCAAAAACCACACGAATCAAATTACCACAATGATGGAAAGGAGAGGTTTGTTCTTGAGGTCATCAGACTCCCCAATTTCTGGGAGTTCATCAAGAGCAACGAGGGCATCCAGTCTGCTCTCTGAGTACAGGTTGCCATATTTTTCGATGAGTTGCGTGGGTCTGTTTTGGCTGAGACTCAAATCCACGAATCTCGAGCCTTTTTCCAGCTGTTTCCTGGCTTGCTCTGACAACCTGGAGATGAATTCAAGAACTATTTGTGAAGCTCTTGATTAATATTTCCTAGTTGTTAGAGTTTTTTTGGGCAGTGAACAAATCAGGTTTAATGGTGCTGTAAGATGTAATGATGCATTATCTAATAATTGTTACAGTTTACAATCACTACCTTTGTTGCACTGCCTCCTCTCTGGCTTGGACACTGGCAACTATTTCTTCCTGTTTCTTGAGTTGTCTTCTGAGGTTGGTCACCTCATCCTTTAACAGTTCAACCATCTTTGATTCAGTTTCCAGCCTTTCCTTCTCTTCGATCCTAAGAGCACCTTCTGTCCTGCACAATAAATGAGTGATTTATTAGTGACTCCACTACTTTAATGCACAATTTGAATTAATGTCAATGGTTTCATTTTCCCAATTTAAGTAGGGTTGGCATGTTTTTAACATAACATTGGATGCAATTTATGATTTCAAGTGATGTCGAAATTTCCCAAGTTAAAATTTCACTGAAACAATTACCTAGCAAGGGAGCAATTTAATCTTTGAATGTAGGCATTGCATGATCTGTAACTCACTTGTATGAAAGCAGCTCAACGTTGGTGCTGCCCTCTATGTCGAGTTTTCGAGGATCGGCAGTTCGTGGCCTGACTTTACTTGATGAAATCATCGGCATCTGTGCGTCCACTGGGTGGAAACAATATCAAGGGTCGATTGAATCTGTAAAAATATGGTTGATTGAATGTAGGAACCCATCTGCAGTTTGTTCGTAACCGTAACTCAGCTCGTATAGGGATACTCATCATCTCTTATTAGAGGGTCGTAGAAAACAAATTTGTAAACAACATTACGTTGATGCGATGTCTTCGTTTTGGATGAATGGAAAAAGAGCCCATCAATTTTTGATTTCACAATATTTGTTTTAAAATATAAATATGGTGAGTAAGTTTCGTTACACAAACACTTATCGCACTTAAAAACTTAACCCATCTTTAACTTCAATTCTCAGTTTTATTATGGCAATCTCTACTCGTAAATTCCAGCGGTTTTTAAAAGTAACAAAACATCTCCCAATGCGTGCCAGGGAAAATGAATTCGTTGTAAAGAAAATCTGCCGAAAATTTGAGGCTTTTTGAGGAATTTGAAAGCCTGGAAGGGAATTTAAAGCTTAAATCTTTTGTAGATTAAAGGTTACGAGTTAATCCAGGTTCTATGACGACGACGATGACGGTAAAGACAAGAAGTCAGTAGGGCAAGAAAATTGTGATAGGTAGGATAAACGCTTTTTAACGCTTTCTGTTAACAACTATTTAATCTAAGTAAAATCAAGTTCGAACAATTTTTAAAATGTTATCGTCCAACTTCATACTCCATGTTATAGTTAATCCTTATACTTGTTTATTTTTAGCGAAAAGGGTACACGTAGCCAGACCGGAAGCAGCCTATCGTGACCGTCATCTGTTTATCGGTGGTAACGTGCGAGGCGTCAGAAACCTCTCGTATCGCGATCACACGACTCTTTTATAGATAGTTACCTGATAATATTTGCCATTTTGCACCAATTGATCTAGTCTAAGCCCAGGTACCACTTTCTGACAAATCTACTTTTAGCCCTAACAAAAAATTGCGATCTGTTTATGAAATGGGAATGCTTTATTTCTATCATGTGATTGAATGTTTTCAAAACTTGAAACGGGTGATATTATGTTTCTTGTAGTTTCGGTTACGATCTTGATCCTTTAATTGCGCTAGTCTTTATCCTAAAAAAGTTCGTTGTGTTTCTTTGCCTTGAGCTTCGCTGCTTTTAGTATGGTAATCTAAACTAAACATTAATAACCAACCTAAATTGTCATGCAGGTTTTGAAGAGCTGTGGTATTTCAAGTGAACTGTCATGTCCAAAACACCTTGGGACTCTGGAGGCATGAATCGGCACAGGGGTTTCGACAATGGTTTAGGCACAAATTTTCCAAGCAGTGCCCAACATTCTCCATTCAATTACGGAGCTTACAATGAACCAGTGACCAACACAGCCTGGCATCAAAACAATTTGTGGTATCCAGAGGAAAATACTAAGCCACAGGATGGTTCAGACCATTTTGGTTACACCTCTATGGCCAATTCGTGCGAGTCATCGGCTTTTGTGAATAGCCAGGCACAAAGTGGATATGATGGCCAAAATTACGGTTTCAACTATGTCAATAACCATCCACAGTGGCCAGGATCGAGAGAGCAGATGGATGGGCAGAGCCATTACAATCCTCACGATCAATATTCTGGATATGTCGACGGACAATTTCAGTATCAAAACTTTGCACCTCAGCAACATCGGGACGTCGAGACGAACCAGCAGCCTTCGTCGGATCCGTTCTGCAGTCAAGAACTTCTCAGCAAGTCCGAAGGAGCTTCGACATTTGACAACATTCCTCCGAGGGAGGTTTCAGCGAATCATTCTCCCGCCAGCGAAATCGCCAAGGAAGAGCTGCCGACGGGTGAGAACGACTTACAATCCTCTGATCAGCTAATGGCCTCCCAACCCCCCACTGCTTATTCAAGCAGCGAGCCGTTCTTACTGACCACGGATTTGGGACCACCGCCCGTTGGAACGATGACTGGTATACCGACCGGAAATCAGTTCAGAAAGGTCCCTCTCAAAAAGTCCTCTTATCAGGTCAGTGACAGCTTGTCCAGCCAATTTGGAAACATAGAGCTATTCTCGCCAGATCAAAAAGCCGTGGCTTCTCCTGGTTATGGAGATAACGTCGATGTAATTGCGGATTCCAGTGTCATTGCCACGGAAGAATCCCTGGATCAAAAACTTGCGGACAATGAAGTTTCTTTGTACAATCAATTATACACTCCTCCATCTTCTAATCTTGATCCTGCAATTAGCAAATCTTTGGAAGGACCAGTACTGCCAGCTTTACCCAACAAATGCTTGGAAGAAATGCCTCTTCAAAATGAAAAGCATGCTCCGTCTGCCGAGAGTGAAGCAAGACAAGAAAAAGAAGAGACAAAACAGGTCTCAGACGACGAAAAGATTAGCTCGAACCAGGTCGATTCTTCTGATTTGTTTAATCCCATCCATTATTTGACTAGGAAGAAACTCTCAAGAGATTCAACTCTGTCTCCTGCCACAACTTTGTGGGATAACTTAGACGTATCACCCCTTAAACTTGGTCCAAAATTGGTTCCTGCCCAAGAAGTAGAGTCTGCACAACCAGCTGCTAGCACTGAAGAGGCGATCACTACTCCGCTTCTCCAAAACACCGGGACGGGACCTTCCAACAACAGCTTGACATCTGAAACGAGCACACCCTGTGTCTCGGAAAAACAGCCTGTTTCTTCGGTCGTTCATGCGAGTTTTGTATCGGACTCGACGATCTCTGTCCTTCCAATAGATTCGACTGTTGCTGTTTCAAAGAGCGATCTCTTATCGTTTGGTTCTAAAGAGGAGGATGTAGTATCTCTGAAGGAACAATTGGTAACAAATCCTGTCCCTGGTGTTGCTTTGGTGCAAGACAGTCATTGCCCAAGAGCAGAGACCCAGCTTCTTTTGCCACAGTCACCTCCGGCAAGCCAGGTCCTTGACCATGGGAAGCATCACTTGCCTCTAGAGGGATCTCATCAGCATAATCAACCTCACTTTGGACCCCCTGTGCCAAAACAGCCAGTTCCCCAACAACCTCCTAAACAAGAGTTACAACTGCAACATACCTTGGAGATTGATCAGCACGAGCAGCCACCCTTGATAGTTTCCCCACAGATTTCTGACCCCCTTCTGTCAGCTTTTTCAACTGTCAAGCCTGGAGCACCTGTCAGTTGTCCTCAGAATCTTCCCGTGAGTCATGCTCCGAATCCAAACATTAGAGGGAGTGAGCAAATCTCAGTCCCTGTCAATCGCAAGACAACATATTCGGCACTGAATCCCGAACCTGAAGCCAGACTCTCCAGGCTAAATGTGCACAACGATGACTCCGGTGCGAGGCGAGGGCCTTCTGGACCTTACGACGAAGGTAGGAGGCAGCAAGATTTCAGACCCCAGTCTAGACGAGGAGAAGATCGTCCCCCTTATCGTGGTGAGGCACCCCAGAGGGAACACGACGACGATCCGTCGAGATACCATAGGCCCGATTCTAGGTCATCTTATTCTGATGCTCGCAACCCTCGTTACGAGGATAGGCCTTACGACAGGCCTTCTTCCAGACAAGGATACGCTCCGGGGGTGCAGTCTGTACCGAGGTCCAGCTTTTCGAGGCCATCTTCTAGAGCAGACGAGTTCTGTGATGACAGAAGAGGGAATTATCCTGGAGATTATGACCGCCATGATCGACCGCTTTCCAGGCAAAGCGCCTGTGCCGAAAGAGATCGGTTTCAAGAACCGTCTGGACGTCACGGAGATCAGAGATCTCGAGACATCACCGCCGACAGGTACAGATATCGTGAGGAGGAAGGCTACCAAAAGTTTGACGGAAGATCTCAGTTAGATGACAGGCCCAAGTATCAGGATGACAGGTCGAGATATCCACATGATAGATTGAGATATCCAGAGGATGGTTCGAGGTATCACGACGAAAGATCGAGGTATTCGGGCGACAAGCCAGGACACCTAGACAACAGATCCAGATATCCTGATGATAGATCCAGGTATTTGGATGATAGGCACAGGTACCAAGATGATAGGTATAGGAATCAGGATGAGAGATATTATGGTGATAGGGCTTATTCAGATAGAAGATCCAAATATGGGGACGACAGATATAGAGGCGTGGATGATCCATACAGGAGTAGGTCGAGGCAAGGTTATCCGGAAGGTCATTATAGGTCGAAGATGAGAGACGAACATCAGTTTTCGAAAGCTTATGAAGAGGCTTACGACAGGCCAAGATCAAGGCAAGGTGAGTTCCCAAGCTTATGGATTTTTCTTAGTGATGAGTGCTGACATTTTAGTTCTTAAAACTTTTAAAACAAATCCAAAATTGAAATAATAATAATAATAATAATAATTAATAGCCTCATAGATGTTTTAAATTGGCCCTTACATGGTGATAAATAAAGGAGAGAGATTTCTTGAACCACTGCATTAAAAATTGCTGGCTGGCTATTTGTACAACTTAATAAATGTTTGTTCTGAAACTGTTTCAGAGGATCCATATCAATCTGTTGGTGACAGGACTGGAAAGGACTGGAATGGCTATGAGGAGTATTACAGACAATATTACAAAGGTGGGTTTAAATTTTGTGACAGGAATAACATTTAAAGCTTACATTTTAATGCCAATGCTTTTAACATAATAATTTCTTAAGAGGTAAGGGTACATTTGGGTACATAGCTCATTATTCTCTTAATTATGCAGACATGATGAAGCTCTACTACGGACATCCTGGACAGAAGTACCCCCTCGAAATGAATCCGTACTTGAACGCGTACTACGACTTTGTAGACTCGTACAGCAAGGGCTATTACGAGGAAGTGGCAAGCTATGGCGCCCCTGCACAACTCGACATGAGGTTGAATTTGACTTGTTGCTGGATAAAAGATTCTTTTTTAGATGTACCTTCAACAGATGTGCATACGATAGTCATTGCTGAGGGTAACGCACTCAAAACGTTATTTCTCACTTTCATTTTGCTAACACTTGCAGCGGAGCGGAAGGACACTTGCACGGCAGGATGTTTCCTGGAGCGGAACCCGGGATGTCTTCCAGAGCCAGTTCGAGGAACTTTGACCCACTAACTGCTGCGTTAGTTTTGAGGAGAAAAAAGTGATTAAAACTTATTTATTCTTTGTCTGTGGCTGCAGTTCAGTGTGCCATGATGCTGGTGAAACTCTTCGTTTTCCATCCTTCAGCGCACTGGAATGATCATAATGATTATGTTTTTGTTTAGTTTTTAATTCAATAATTCAACGATTATAACTTTTTTTTTACAGTGACCAATTCTCCAGAGAATCTCAGAGAGGATCCAGGCCTCCGAGTCACATGAGCGGCTTCGTGACCGGCTATGTTGAAGGTGAGGTCCATCTATTCATCATCACTGTCATTGTTGTTGTTGTTGCTGCTGTGGTCATCGTCATTATCATCAACATCATCAGTGATAACAGTGACATCATGCATTCTTATCATTTGTTTTCACACTCCAGAGAAAAAAAGACTCACGCCGTTCAAGTTCTCGAGGGCTCACGTACGAGCCTCCTTCTCGCCGTCGGGTCAACTGGTGCAGGTGGTGCCGAACAACCCGACCGAGGGTCAGCCCGCCCAGGTCAGGATTCTTTCCCTCTGCGACCCGGAGTCCGAGGAGGTGAAGGAGCTGACCAAGTATCCTGGCCCTCTAGTCAGGTAGCAACGTTGTCGGATGCTTTCGGGTTTCGGTTTTCTCTTTCACGGTTCGATCGTCCAAACCAAACAGGGGAGTCCACAAGAACAATGTCCAAGACTTCTGCAGGCAGATGGTGCTCAAGTGCAGTGAGGACTTCAGTCTCGTCGACAGGTCTTCTGCTCAGCTCATCTGGGATTTCTTGACCCTTCTCATCAAACAGAACGGGGTAACCTTGGCTTGCACCTTTACTAGCCATTCTGTAGCACGCGATTGCATATTATTGGTCTAGCAAATTGTTTCTTTTTATCTCCTGAGTTATTGTATTGTGGCACAGATGTATCGTATTTGCTGACATCAAACAAAGCTTTCGTCGTTTGTAAAATTCCGATTTTAATTTCCAGTTCATCAGCGGCACGGACGTGGCAGAACTGCTGACCCAGGGTGACGACTTCAATCCTGACCAAAAGGATCTGACGGACGAAGCGGAAGACTTCGGACTGAACTCGAGGTCCTCTTTCGACAGGTCCGTCGTTCCGGTCGACCGATCGGGACAGCCGTCGGTGGAACAGGTCACCAATCACTTTCGAGGACTCCTACTGTGCGGAAGGAAAAAGGTAAACTGCAATTTTTAACTAGGGCATTGACCGACGTCGTAAATTATAATAAATTATGATAATTTGTCCCGTATAGGATGCCCTCGATTGGGCAATGAAGCAGAACCTCTGGGGTCATGCCCTCTACTTGGCCTCTCAGATGGATGCCAAGACCCATGCCATCGTTAAGACCAAGTATGTTGTTGACCAAATGGCCTCCTATAGTATTCATTCTTTGCCACCCCCCTTTCTTTGCATGCAATTGTTGTCTTGCATTTGTATTTTTAAAAACTTTTGAAATTATTCCATTCAAGGTTCACCAGTTCATCGATGAAGACCAATGATCCGCTGCAGACACTTTACCAGATACTAGGTGGAAGACAACCCACCTCAGTCACGGTAAGCAAATAACGTCAATAATACAAATAACATCAATAATACAAATAACATCAATAATGCAAATAACGTCAATAATGTCAATAATACCAATAATATCAATAATACCAATAACCATAATGATATTAATAATAATAATAATAAGTCATTTATATAGCGCCGAATGCGTGAGCTACAGAGGCGCTGAAATAACATCAATAACATTCTTTGAGATGTCACCTTGCCTCATTTTTGCAAATGGTTGGTCCTTGATTGGCTCCCACGTTGTTGAGGAACCACGGGCCCATGTTGCTAGCTGTTGATCTGGCGAAACTGTCTCTAGATCCACACATTTATACATTTATGTCTGCTCATAAAGGTTTATACATATGTCTATACATGTATGTATGTCTGTGTATAGATGTCTACTCATCTGTATAAACGTGTACGTCTATACATATGTCTATCAAATTATACGTTTATACATATGTCTATACATGTATATCTGTACATGCATAGATGTCTACTCATCCGTATACACGTGTACATTTATACATACATGTCTATCAGTATAATTATACTCGCAGCTTCTGGATGAACGATGGGGTGACTGGCGCCCCCACCTGAGCATGATCGTCTCCAACCCTACTGCCAAGCCAGACCTCGACAAGAGGAGTTTGGTCACTCTTGGAGACACGCTCGGTTGGTTTTAATGGCCTGCTTCTGTTGTTTAGAACTTGTCTTGGAGTGTTGGAACTTAAAGCAATTTTCAATGCTAAGTAAATATTTTAATAATCATAATAACGACGTCAACAATGTTATTCTGAATCGACAGCATCTCGGGGCTTGCTCCACGCCTCCCACTTTTGCTACCTGGTGGCACGGACGCTCTTCGGGAACTCTGGTGACAAGAACTCGAAACTCCTTCTCATTGGTTCCCGCCAGGGGTACGAATGGTTGTTGTTGTTGTTGTTGTTGTTGTTGTTGTTGTTGTTGTTGTCGTCTGCTCGTGCCCTTGAGCTATGACCTGGGCATATTTTTGTTTATTTTGTTCCAGTTTTTTTTTTATATGGCTGATTTTTTTGCCTCTGAGTCGTTTATCACCAACATTAGTTTATCACTTTACTGGGTTGATGATGATACTTTGGGAATTTCAGTTTACCACTGAACCAGTTTGCCACGAATCAGGCCATCTGGGCCACGGAGGTCTATGAGTACGCCATCTCCTTGGCTGATCCATCCTTCCTTATCACGTCCCTGGTCACCTACAAGTTTGTTTACATGATAAGACTGCTCGATCTGGGACTCTTCGAAGAGGTTTTTTGTTTTTTACTGAAAACATTGTTGACGTTAGAAATGTATTTGGCCTGATTATTCTGTGATATGATGTTGATGTTGATGGAAACTTTGAGAAAGATTTGCGTTTGGATGTGCTCCAACTGCTTGTAAAAACATCACTGCCATTTAGTATTCCTTTGGGTTTTTAAGTGCATTTCCTTTGTTAAAACATTGATTATAATTTATAATTATAATTAAAATAGACGATTAACGAATAATATATATTATAATTATAATTAAAATAGATGATTAACGAATAATATTCGACGACAGGTCCTGAAATATGCGGAGGTCATAGCCCAATCCGTCATCAAGAACCCGGGCATCTATCCGCCTGCTGTCATCAGATTCGTGGGGCACCTGTCGACCACCATGAGGATGTGGGACCCTCAGAACAGGGACTCGGCAGTCCCAGACGAGGAAATCGAACAAGATCCGCTCTGGTGCACGAACCTCGCGGGCATCATCAAAATGATTGACGTTCGTTCAGTGCACTCGTTTGTTCTCAATTATTGATTTCAATTTCTGATTTCAATCATTGATTTCTTCGCAATTTTTGATATTAAACTTAAATTTTAATTTTGAATTCAAATTTTTAATTATCAAACAAACAAAACCAATACAAATGTATTACTTTATACGAATATTTATTTCTCTATATAATATATTGTTTTTTTTTTAGGAGGGAGTGATTCACTTCCGAGAAGGCACCTCCAGTCCTCGGATGTCTTCGACAGGAACTAACAGCGAAATCGGCGAGATAGTCACTGGGGGTCTCCCCAACCCTGGCGCGGAGGACCAGGACACCCATTGGATGGGCCATGCCTACCAACAACAAGTTCAGGGTCACCAACCCTTGGAGACCAATTGGTTGAACTCGGGCCAGCAAACCTGGGCAAACGGCAGTCACCAGCAGTGGGTACCGCAGCAGCCCGTGGATGCATCTTTGGCAGCCCATCCACAACAACAACAACAACAGCATCAGTCGTTCGTTTATGATGGTCAGGATGCGACAGGTGTGTGAACATTTCAGTGTCAAGTAGTCTGATTGTGTGTGTTCTGTCGATCGATAGGAGGATGTGAGCATCTCTAAAGGTGTATGTCTAAATGTCTGTCTAAGTGTTTGTTCAAATGTGCATGTGAAGCTGTAGTTGCGTGATGTAGTGTTGAAAAGGAGTTGAATTGAAAAGTCTCGAGATTTAGAACAATTTGGAAATGTGTAACGTTTGCATGGAAATTGAAATTGGAAAATATAAAACAATCAACCCTGCTTTACTTTTGAGATTACTTTTAGTTAAAACCTGATAATAATAATTAGTACTAATAGTTAGTACTAATGCTCTTGCGGTGTCCAGAACGAATTGAGGAGTGAAGAATTAATGAAAGATATCATTCTAATTTTAAATGTTTTGTTCTATTTAAAAATGTTTACAGTTCGTTTAAATTTGTTTATTTTTTGGAAAAAACAAGTCAGAAGTCAAAAGTCAGGAATTTGATAGTTAAGGACAAATAATTTGCAAGAAAATTGAATTTCATGCACTGATTTAGACAAATATGTTGAAAAATATGGAAATATATCACCAGAGACCTAGCTGTAAAACTCATTTGATAGTCATAGGTGGAGTTTACAAAAGCTACCATTGTGTGATTGACGCATGTGCTGATAACAATGCGATCAGGAATGTGCAATCAGATTGGAATGCATCTAGAGGGACACTTAAAATTCTTTAAATTCAATTTATTT
The DNA here is from genome assembly GCA_034509925.1 of Hirudinaria manillensis. NCBI lineage: Eukaryota > Metazoa > Annelida > Clitellata > Hirudinida > Hirudinidae > Hirudinaria > Hirudinaria manillensis. The sequence continues at coordinate 13,654,625 of CM067526.1, forward strand.
TTAATTTATTTATTTTATTTTTACTTTTATTAATTTACCAACTTTTTTGTCCGATTTATTGAGAACGAGTTTTTAAAATAATTATGTTTTTGATTCATCATATCATATATTTGCATAATTCATCATTCGCTGCATTGTCCTGCAGGCTATTCTAATGCATACATTCCAAAGTTTGGCGGTGCTGTTGCAGCAACAACAACAACAACACAACTCCCAGAAGCAACTGCTTTCCAACTGCAACAACAACAACCGCAACAGTATCCATCTTTCACCGTCGGTAGCGGGGAGATGGAGAAGATACCCGAGGAGTCGCATGCAGACTTGCGGTTCGGCCATCATCATCATCAGCAACAACAACAACAGCAACAATCCCAGGTGAGTTGTTGACAAGGCCAAATGTGCCAATCAATGGATTGACACATCCTGCCCAATCATTGATGATAGTTTGTTATTCTTTTTGGATAACTTTTTTATATTTTTTGAATTATTTTTTAATTTAAGGCGTCAAAGAATGTTTTTATGATTTTATTATTGACAAGCTTGTTCATGAACATGACATCCATCAACCATCCAGTCCAAAATTTGGCTTGTCTTGCCCATCCAACCAACATTAAAATCCACCCATCCATCCATCCATCATTAAAATCCACCCATCCAACCACGGTGATTCCATCTCTCTATCGACAGCATGGCGTCAGACTCGGATCTCGCAGCAGGACCACGTCTTCGGGTTCGAACTCCTCCAGGAAGTCGTCGTTGGCAACCACTTCCTCGTCGCCAAGGAAACCTCGAGACGATCCTTTCCAGTTCGGGGTGAAGCCGGTGCTCAACGACTCTCTGGTATGTCGAATGATGTTGTTGTAGGTGTTGCTTTGATGTTGTTAGTTTATTTTTTGCCCGTTCTGAATTGTTGGTTGATAAAACTCGTGACTTGCTACTTTGTGGGTATGCGGGTTGTGACTGATTATTGTTGTTGTTATTGTTGCTAGAGTTATTGTTGTTGTTATTATTATTATTATTACAATTATTGCTTCTGAAGAATTTATTTTATGTTTTCATGGTATATGTAAATGTTTCTCATCTCCAGTTAAAAATATCTCATGTAAAAATTGACCCGATTCAGGATCCCGTCCAGTTGAACCATGTAAGTCTTGAGTTGAGGGCTGATTGACCCATTGGATTGATTGATTAATTGATTGATTGATTTGAGGATGACAACCCTTTTATTATTGTTGTTATCAATATTGCTATTATTATTGTTATTATAATTAGTGTTATCAATATTGCTATTATCATTGTTATTATATTTATTGTTATCAATATTGCTATTATTATTGTTATTATTATTATAATTATTGTTATTATTATTATTATTATTATTATTTGATTTCCTTAGTGCAGCATCATTTTTGAATGTCAAGTGATGGGCTGTGAAATGAATAATCCTGAGTTAATGATTTGCTGTGCATGGCAGTCCATGTTGTTTACTTTGTTTTTTACTCTTCCTTCGTGCTTGGTCGATGAAATCAATAATTGAATTTGTTGGATTTATTTGATTTATTCGATTTATTTCAATGCTTTGTTTTCTTGGCTCCCAGATTTTAATCCTTTCTGCATGCTAGTTTAGTTTTTGTTATTATTATTATTATTATTGTTATTATTATTATTATTATTATCATCATTATTATTATAGTGGTTGTTGGTTCATTATTTGTTTATTATTCCTAATTTATTTGTCTTTCATCCTATTCTCCAGATTCTCTTCTTTTGGTTATTGACCACATAAATGATTCAATTAGTTTTTGAAATCATTTTCTACAATTCCTAACTTATTATCTAATTATCTCTAATTATTATTATTATTTATTATTATTATAATTATTATTAATACGTATCTTATCATCCATGATATTAACAATTATTATTAATACCCTTTAGTCTTTACCCGACACTCCATTTATTATTTCCATCTCGTAGCATATTTTTTTCTACAACTTTTTGTCAACAGATGTCAGGCATGGACCAGCCGCTGGGTGCGCACAGTCCCGAGGACAAACCCAAGAAGAAGCAGCCTCTGCCGAACGACGACTCCGATGACTTTGAAATCAAGAAACCTGTCTCTACTGCCAATGAAAAGGTAAAACTGGGATTTTGAATGTTGTATTACTTGAATGAGTGTACATTATATATATATATATATATATATATATATATATATTATATGTAATGCATATATATATATATATAATTATATTCTAATATATCTAATTATTAGGTATATATATATTTATATATATTTATATTATGTATCTATATATATTGTTATATACCACTCTTGTGTTATAATTCTGTTAAAGTATAAATCACATTACATGACCATTCCCATAGTATGTAGTACACTTGGAAAAGTTTATATTGGTGTTTTGACGAATTTTTTAAAATTAAATTTTGATGTTAAATGTTAATTATTATTAATAACTTATAATTTAGTAACCTCACCTCCATTCAACGTACTTTCATAATATGGTTTCATTAAATTCTCGACAGAAGGCCGGACTGGGATGGACTGGGATCTTCAAGCCCTTTGGTTGGCTCACGAGACCCAAGGAATGCCACCTTCCAGACGACTCAAACATGAAGGTTGTCCTTTTGGTTGCCAAAAGTTTTCCTATCTAATTATTATCATTATTATAAATAAATTGTTATTATTATTATTATAAATAAATTGTTATTATTACTATTACAAATAAATTGTTATTATTACTATTATAAATAAATTGTTATTATTATTACTATTATAAATAAATTGTTATTATTACTATTACAAATATATTGTTATTGTTATTATTACTATTAATATTATCTGACCTTATTTGTTTTGTTTCTGACAGTATGGGTGGGATGAGTCAAAGAAAAAGTGGGTGAACACCGAAGGGGAAGCTGCAGACGACCAGGGGTTGCCACCTCCGCCTCCTGCCACCCAGAACCACCCGGGACCAACGTCGGATCAACCTGGAGTCAACATTTATTCCAGGGGTGCTAAGCCAAGAGGTGATGCAAAATTGAATCAATTGTTTAGGGATCTAATTAAAAGATGTTATTTTCTTAAAATTATTAAAAATTAAAAAGTTATTTTTCTTTTTAATGTTTTCAATTAATTTAAATTAATTCTCATCTCCATTCAAGAAGGCATTCAGTAAAATTATTAATTGGATTGTTAAATCATTAATTACTCAGTTTATAAATAATAATAGTAATAATAATAATAATCGTTAATTCAATTCCGACCGAGCAGGTGCCAGAGGTCAATATGCGGACGTCCTCGGAGACAATGCCAGACCGGAAACTTCAGTTCCGAATTCGCTCCTCTCTGCCCTTCCAAAATCTGCCAGCATGCCTGCCAACATATTCATTCCGCCTCGTGAGATTTTATAATAAATATTTCTGTCGATTAAGACAATAATCGTTCGATTAATCGCATTGCGTAATTTATTGCAGCTGGTGACGACGAGTCCCTGAACCAAGATGTTGTTGAAGCCCAACAAGATCAGCCGACACTATCACCTTACCAACAACAACAACAGCAGCAGCAACAGCAGCAGCAACAACAGCTGCAACAACAACAATTGCCACCACAGTCTCAAATACCTGATGATAACTATCAACAACAGGTACCAATCTTTCCAATGTAGCATTTATTTTTGTCTCTTTTAGTCATCCATCGTGGAGACACGTTATAAACAATTGAACACGTGAATACAATTGATTATCACATTATTTCCATCAAATAAGACTATTAATTTACATTAACCTTCCAGCAGCCAGTCTATCAAACCCCTTTCTTCAATCCTTCACAAATTCAAGATGCACCCAGTAACAGGCAGCAGCCACCATGGATGAACAGCAGAGGTCCTTACAACAGGAGATGATGATAATGATGATGGTAACGACCAGAGATGCTGCCAGGGATGACCACGGTCTGACCCTACGAATTCGGTGCTGTAAATAGACTCGGGAAATATTCTGTCGTCCCATTAATTATTATTATTATGAGGAGCAAATGTGGTATCGATAAGTTGGATTGAATTATTATCTTGGTTTCAAGAACATTTTATGATAGTTGGTGGTGAGTTGCATAAACTAATTTCTCTCAAATGATTAACCTCATGTTCCTGTGCGGTCCATCAGAAACTCTGGTTGGTACGTGCGCGTGTATGTTCAGTTTACGTATGTCATAAACATGGACGACATTTACAGTCTGGTCGGTACATGTTTATCTTCAGTTTACTTAATAAAAAGTCATCAAATGGCTCTGAACTGAAATAAAAACCATTGCTTCTTGTCCGATGGCATCCAAACCAAAACGAGCCAAAATAAAATTGTTTGCAACAACCTGTGGCAATCGCAGGGGTATTATGGGTATTTGTGGGTACTGTTTACTGCATTGTGGGCACACTGCTTACATCAAACATTTCTTTTTCAAAGTCAGTCGTTCAAAGCAACTTTTTTTTAAAAAACAAGGCGGAGTTCAACTCAGAATTTCGGACGCACCCTCGTCTCGGGCAGGAAAACGAAACGCTGGCCTCTTAGCGACATTTCATGTCTCCGTAGATCTTCCGAGATCAAATTGTTCACGAGAGAGAATGAAAGAAGAGCGAATGAAAAACGCAACATGCTGCCCTAACTGTCATAAAATCCAGTGTGGTTCATTTACATTGCAAATCAGACAGACAATTATTTAAAAGCCAGTATCGAGATGTGTTTCCAGACGTGGTACGGCGAGTGGGAACGACGACGCTGCAATCCTAGAAAGGTTACTTAACGCACCTACGTGCTCATATACATGTTAAAAGTATTAGTTATTTAGTTTATTAGTACAGTAATAAGATCGGTTGTGAAAGATTATTCGGGGCGCTAGTCGTAGGACTGTCAGAAATCAGGTTAAAGATTCCTCATTCCGAGGCCAACAGGAGAGTGTGTTGTCCACCAGCAACTGCCATAATGCCTTTCCTGTAAATCAATAAGCGATTAGTAATGATAATCAATTTGATAAATCAACATCATATAACAACATCTGATGATTACATCTAAGATCATTATAAATTATAACAAAGAATGATGAGGCAACTTACAATTTGTCAAGTGCTTTGCCTTTGATTGCCTTGGGCTCTTCAACGTCGTCCTCATCATCACCCATACCCAGCTGCATGGTGCTACCCATACCCCAGCCATAGATGGTCCCTGAAGCAAAAATAACAATTAAACAGTCACAATAAATATCTGGTTGTAATAATCTAAACAAAACAAATGAAAAGACAAAGATAAGTATACAGTAATACAGAAACAATTATAACAATTAGTTACATACATATAACAGCCACAACAACAATAAAGTCGTCCCATATTATCAGGACAATGGAAATAATTAACGAATTATTAAAATAATTAAACTGAATCTCACCGTCTTCGGCGACGGCAAAAGAGACGGACGACCCGCAGCCGACGCTGATGCACTTGGTCGACGCCAGAGACTCGACGGGCGTCAACTCCTTGACGTGGTCGAGCGAGTCGACCGGGCCGAGTCCCAGCCGTCCGTACTCCTTCCTCCCGATGCTGTAGACCTTTCCGGTTCCGTCGAGCGCGACGGTGTGGTGCTCCGCGCAAGCGATCTCTTTCCAGTCACGTGTCGGATCGAACGTCTTCGAGACTTCGGGGAATAGTCTGTTTTCCATGTCTGGGAAGCCTGCAAAAGCCGTGATAGGTCGCAAATCATTAATTAACTGATCGTTATTCAATCATCAATCACCAATCAACCCTAATCTGAAACAAACCCAATTGATAGTAGTTGTTGAGACCCCAAGAGAGGATTTCCCCTTCGCTCGACTTGGCAAACGATACATAAGCGCCTGCCCAGATATCGATGCATTTAAGGCCTCGTTTTGTGAACCTCACTGGTTTGGCATTGAGGGTGCTGTCTGTTATTAGAAAACGATTATTATTAATAATATTACTATTACTGTTATTAGAAAATGATTATTATTATTAATAATATTACCATTATTATTTTTATAAATACTACTTAACAAACGTGTTATTGTGTTAAGTAATTGTTACATAATAAATAACAAGGATGTCTTAACATTACCCACCTATGCCCAACCTTCCGCCTCTGATGGAGAACCACTCGCCTATTCTGCCGAGCTGTCCGACATCTGAAGCACCTGAAAGAAAACATGTCAATGAATTTCCTGACTTCCTTCTCATGAAGGGCACTATCAGCAGCAGTATCAACAGCACTATCAGCAGCAGTATCAACAGCACTGTCAGCAACAGTATCAACAGAATCATCAGAGCAACCACAAACCTAGACTGTAGACTTCTCCCTTATCTGTGAGGCACAAGATGTGAGCAGAACCGCTGGCTATTTTGATGACCCTGATGCCGTGGAGGATCTTGGACGGTCTCTCCACCTTCTCGCTCTTTCCCATCTCCTTGCCGCTCTCCTGCTTCCTCCTCGCTGCCGGCTTTCCGTCGACGGAGACCTCGTCTTCGGGGTTGATGCCTATGACTCCGTTAGTGTCCTGATAATGGTATAGTTTGACGTTGTTATGGAAAAGTATGAGATGGAAATCAAAGATGCCAAAATAGGAAGCGTTACTCACTCTGAATGTTCCCCAGATGTAAACCTGACCACGTTCTGTGAGGGCCACCGAATGGCTGTCACCTGCAACCACCTGGATGACCTTTCCCTCAATTCCTTCCACCTTTCCGGGCACTGCGCAGTCGGCTTCCTCTTCCGTATGACGACCGAGAGTGGCCTCGTCATTGCAGCCAAATGAATAAACCTATTTTGAAAATAAAAAATATCCACATGATTCTATAATCCTTGAATTCATGACTCAGATCCGATTGACTTATTATTATTGGTAGTTTATTATCGTTTCACTAAACTACTCCAAGTCATCCTCACCTCTCCTTGGGCTGTTATGCACAGGCTGTGCATACCCCCTGCGGATATCTGGACGACCCCGATGCCTCCGAGGTCAACCCTCTTGGGCCTCGATGACTCCACGACGTCGGGCCCCAGTCCGAGCTGACCCACGTCGCTTCCTCCCATGGCGAGGATCATGCCCGGGGTGCTCCATCTGGCGGCAACAGGAGTGGTGTCGGCTGTAAAAGAAATCAATTCATCAATGTAAATTGATTTGATATTTATTAAATCAATTGATTGTTAATCGCTTGTAATCGATTAACTCGTACCGTGATCCTGCTTGGCTTTCTTGACCTGCTTCTCGGACTCCTTGACCTCGGAATCCGCCTTTCTCTTGCGGTCGTTGCCAACGGTTTTGGCTTCCTTGGTTTTGGACGCCTCCTTCTTGTCTTTGCTGGCCAGTGTCTTCTTTGCAGCTGTGGTTTTCTTTTCGTCCTTCTTCGACTTTTGAGGTTCCTCGTCTTCTTCTTCGTCCTCGCTTTCCGTCATCGCGACCTTGGCTGCGGCTCCTTTCTTGGCGGTCGCAGCATTTCTGGCTCCCCTTTTAGGCTTAGGTGCCTCTTCGGCTTCGTCACTTTCTTCGACTTTGGCTTTTGAAGCTTTTGTGGCAGCAGCTTTCTTGGCAGCTGCCACTTTCCTGGCACCCCTTTTCGGTTTAGGGTCCTCATCTTCTCCGTCATCCTCCTCTTCACTCTCGACTGGCTTGGCTTTGGAAGCTTTTGTGGTGGCAGTAGCTTTCTTCTCTGACTTTTTGTCTCCTCTTTTTGGCCTCGGCTCTTCGTCTTCATCCTCGCTTTCCTCCTGTTTGGCCTTTGAACCCTTTGCAGCGACAGCTTTTTTGGCAACTGCTGTCTTCTTCTCTCCTCTTTTCGGTTTCGGAACATCTTCTTCCTCGTCGTCACTCTCTTCGACTTTGGCGGCTTTGGCAGCAGGTGCTTTCTTGGCCGCAGTTTTCTTGTTTTGTTTTGGCTTCTGAGGTTCAACTTCCTCTTCACTTTCCTCCACTGGTGCTCTTTTGGTTCCTCTTTTGGGCAATTCCATCTTTTTTCCATCCTCTTTGCCTTTCGTTTTTTCTGGAAGTTTGTTGTCATCATTTCTCTTTTGCCTCGTCTGTCTCGTGTTGACCTGGACCTCTTCCTCCTCCTCCTCCTCCTCAGGCTTGGCCTTCTTCTTGCCTCTGGTATGCCTCTCCGGTTCTGCCTCTTTCGGTTTCTCGTCATTTTCTTCAGTCATTTCTTCTTCTGCCTGTTTTGCCTTTTTCTTGCCCCTAGTCGTTTTCTCTTGTTCGACCTCTTTCGGTTTATCTTCGACCTTCTTGCCTACCGATTCCCCGTCTGACTCCGTCGGTTGTTGTTGTTCTTTTTTGGCTTTCGCTCCCTTCTTGCCTCTGGCTTGCTTCTCTGGTTCGACTGCCTTAGGCTTGTCATCACTCTCCTCTGCTTCATCTGGATGTTCCTTTGTTGGCTTAGTCTTCTTCTTGCCTTTCGATTGCTTCTCTGGTTCAGCTTCTTTCAGCTTTTCTTCTGATTTTTCATTGTCTGACTCTTTGGGCTGCTCCTTTTCAGGCTTGGCCCCTCTCTTGCCTCGGGTATGTTTCTCAGGTTCAGCCTCGACCAACTTTTCTTCTTCGGCTGCTGACTCCTCAGGTTTTTCATCCAAATTATCTCCTTTCTTTTGATCTTCTGATTGCTTCTCTGGCTTGGACTCTTCTGCTGTTTCTTTAGATTTTTCGATCACTTTGTCGTCCATTTTTTCCTCTTCCACCTCCATTGGCTCTTCATCAGCAGCTGGTGTTTCCTCCTTTTTAGACATTTTTGCCTTTTTGTTTGCAGCAGCCTTCTTAGTTGGTGCCTTTCTTTTATTCTTTCCAACTGGATTTTTGGCTTCTTCATCATCTTCACCATCTCCATCTTCGACTTCTTTTTCTTGTTCAGCCATTTCATGTTTTCCATCAATGACCTCAGCATTATCTTTGGCTTCTGCTTTTTTATCAGTGACATCCCCATCATCACTTACTATTTTGTCTGCCTTTTCGGTGGCATCTCCGTTTTTGGCATCTTTTGCCTCTGACGTTTCAATGTCAAATGTGTTGTTCATCGGATCCTCTTTTGTTTCCTCATCTGCAGTCATTTTTTCTACACTGCTCTCTGCCTTGGAACCCTAGAAAGTATTTTATCTAGTCTAAATTTTTGTATTTGGTAAAATGATGTGATGCTATAATATAAAAGTATGATCATAATGTTTCAATGTTTCATGAGTAAATCCCAGCATTAGCAAGACTTGGTGTCAGGCTTTGAAGATCAATGCATAAAATACATAAATTCGTCTGGATATTTAGATTTTAATGAAATCACCTCTTTATCTTCTGAGCTGAGAGCTGCCTTCTTTCCTCTTCCCTTCTTTTGTGATTTATCACTAGCTTCTGATACATCTGCTGAGACATTGGATGCTGTGTCTGTTTTTTCTTTCATGACCCCTCTATTCTTGGCAGGTGACATGTTTATCTAGCACTTAAGGTTATATAAGACAAATTACTAATAATATGAACATTTCCATTAAATTCAGTCGATAAATAAAAATTCCAAAGTCACTTGTTAAATTAGGTAATCTTATAGCCATTTATAAAACAATTTCTCTAAAAAATATTCTATATTAGGTAAACAAAACAGTCAAATATATGCATTCAAGCATGATCATAAGTAGGTGATAGAAAAAAATACAATTCGAAAAATAAAGCATCAATAACCATACTTAATATGGTCGCGTGCACTAAGGAATCACGTAGAACGATATACGAAGTGTGATCAGAAATTCAAATCATCGAAAAATTACAAATCCTCACCTTTGATGTAAGATCCTAGACGTAACGATAACAACAAGTTTACAAACTCGGAACTAATAGCGGGATTCGAAGTGTCACTTTTAAATGCCACAAACAATTCTCCGGAATGCTTAAATGTTTCAATATCTTTGGGCGCTAAATGCAACGATACTTTAAGTAGTTCAAACATCAATTTAATAAAAAACTGTTTGTTTTAAAAATTGCAATAAATAATTGAAAATATAGTACAGAATTTTTAAAAAGGTAAAAAAAATTAAAAACTTCCGTAGCACGACGGTCGTTAAATATTGTTCGAAGATCGTTACAATTATATCAATAACACGATGGTTAGAGGAGTAAAAAGGCAGAGAGATGAAGATGGGGAAGTCAAACAAATATCACCGAAGCGGATAAAAACTAAAAATATCAGAAAATCTAGCAATGTTAAAAATGCGATCACGCCCGACGATATTGGTTCATGTAAATATTCACCCCAAAGCTTGGAGACTCTGAGCTTGAACTTCGTTTCATGCAATGTCGACTTACTGGACACATTAGTCGGTTTACCGGAAATGATTGGCAAGCTCATTTTTGACCATATTGCAAGTTACATCGCCTCTGAAGACAATTATCCGAATTCAAAAGTACTGCATCTGTTTAAAGTCTTTAACGAAGCTTACCAAGGAGAGTTTCTTGAAGATCTAACGTTTAAAGACATTTTCTCAAATGAAGAGTGAGTTTTCATATGTTGAAATGTTACTTTTAGCACTGAACAATTTGAACAATGATGAACGATTTCAAACTTAAACTCTACTTTAGGCATTAAAAAAATACTCAATTTCATTTAGTATATGTCATGATTATAAATGTTAACTCTCAAATTCATCAAATAATATGTATATAAAACATATATATATATTAAAGATCATGCTCAAAAAGAATATTCCTGGATGAATGTTCAACTTTCATGAAGTCTTTCACAAATTTAAAGAGGTTAGACCTGTCTCACACTGGATCCGGGAATATAGATCTGATGTTAGATCACATAGCCAAAATGTCGAGGTCTGGAGGTTTTAATTATGTTATTGACAAAAAATCTTAGAGAGTAACAGTTTTAATATTATATTAAGTCGTTACTTATTATACAGATCAATTATGGTATTAGTTTATTGTGATATTATTGGCTTAATTGTTGTATTTGTAAGAATGCTCAAAAGGTGTTTATTCTCCTTAAAACTGTTTCAAAACTTCACAGTTTAGAATTTCTCAACCTGAGCGGCGTTGACGTCTGCAACGAAGATCTAAGGAGGCTAACGATTTCAATCAAATTTTATGGCAGGGGTCTGACAAACCTCAAAGTTCTCGACTTGTCCTGTGAGTTCTTTCATTCCAATTTTCCAAAAGAAGAGGATCAATAATTATAATAATAATAATTATTATTATTATTATAATCAATAATAACAATAATAAGCTAATTTGTACTTATGCTTGATTCCCTAGTCATATTTAGGTCACTGATTTCTATTCAAACAAATAAGACAAGTTAACATAAAATGCAAACAAACCCATTTTGAAATGCATTATTAATAATAATAATAATAATAATAATAATAATTCAGCTTATTAAAGTGGCATATATGTCCAATGGACTTCAACCCATTGTTGCGACTATGTTTTTGTTTGGAAGCCAAGAATCTTTGTTTCTTTTTCAGTCAACAGGAGTTTAGATTATAGCTGTGTTGATCTCATTTCTAGATTCAAAGGCCTCGAAGCACTTCATGTCACAGGGACGTCCATCGAGGTGATTAGTCGTACCCTGCGGTTGGCTTGGATGATGATGCGACATTCATTTTGTAGCTAAACTTTTCTTCTGCTTAAATTAAATATTTATTGCATTAGGTTATAACCACCTTAGTGTAGCCAGTAGTGGAGGAAAGTTATTCCCCACTTTTAAAATTCTAATAGTATCATTAGATTACTAGTGGTGCCCAGCCACGCATTGCTGTGGCTCAATCTGATTATTAATTTTATAAGAAAGAAAATTTCTAATATGTTTATTTTTACAATTTCACAAATTTGCGTGAGGGTTACGATAGTTTGAGCTTTTTAATGTCTCGCTAAAGTTTATTTATATAGATTAGGCAGTGATGTCATCGTGGCAAGATGGCCGGATTTTCGAAAAAAGCATATTTTTACATGATATAGTTGTGGCACATATATGAAACCTATATACAAACACTCCTCTAATTGAGTACTATGTTGTGTCAAAATTTCAAAGCAATTGGTCAAGTACTTTCAGAGAACATTTGCATGTTACAAACACACATTGCATTTTTATTTATGTAGATAGATATTTATTGTGTGCCATGTTTTTTGACTTTGTTACTTTGCATTGTTATTTTATAATTATTAATTTCACAGCTGCCTCGTCTAAAATCTTTGGCCGACAAGATGAAACTGTCCCTGATGACCTTCTCCGGTCCAGAAGCTGAGGCTGAAGCAAAACGCGTTTTTGACTTTCACGTCCATCGGAACAAAGGTTGGGCGGCCGAACTTCTGGCCAAGTATTTGCTGAAAACTACTGCGAAAAAGGAGTCGCACAAAGAAAACACGTCCATGGTTTGGAGTGCGCCGAAGAATTTCTGTAAGTTTTTTTTTGTTGGTTTTCATTTGAGATTTGAAAAGGAATCTTAAGTTGGTTCTGTTTTATTGCATTTAATTAAGAAAAAACAGGGATTGCCAATAGACAAGTTATAAATTAGATATATTCAATCATATGGGAACCAATGTACTTAAATAACAAAGGATGATAAGCCACCATGTTGATCTTAACCAGTAATTGATTTCATTGTGGATTTTTTTGTACCACAGGTATAACCACAATTCTGCAAAACTTGATGACTTACTTCATTCACTTGCAGATAAACGCCCAATAAAAACTCCAGCACCCTTTGAACCTCTTCCGACTCCAGTTAAAAGAAATCTGGTTTATATACTTCTGGTTCGTGACAAATAAACTCCCCCCTCCCCTCCGAGTTTGATGCCCCGGGTATAAACATAAATTCAACAGGAAATAACTACTTATTACTGATACTGGATGTGGTCGAGAATTTTGTAGCCCAGTTTAAATTGATGTGCAAAAGGGACGTTTGCACCTATGGGGTCAGCTTAAGTCTGGCTGCGTTGTCCCAAAACCCGTTTCATCGGGCTGGAATTTTTTTTTATATTGGCGTATGAGGTGTGCAAAAGATAAATTTTAATGGGATCACCAGGTAACCTTTTTGTATCTCAGCAAAAACCTGATTTCAAGAATGTGGGTTTCAGGTGAATCATCCCGTAGCGCTTTTTCAGCTTGATGGTTTGGATCCAAGGAAACTGGCAAGTAGTAAGAATTTAAACAAATATATGAAATAGTCATTCTGGAATAATTTAATTCGTTAAATTAGGTCTGCCGAATTCGATGGCGACTTAGGCTTACCATCATGCAAGGTTTTCTTTTGAATTGTCAATTTAAATGTAAACATCTCGGTCCGTGTCGATTGGCCGAAAGGATTTTAGATCGATTGGTTAAAACTTTATACTTTATCGAAATAATGAAGACGTATTTATAATCTAATTAATCAGATCTCATGGAATAAATAAGGCCTGTGATATTTTTTCAACAATGGCCTCTGCCATGGCAATTCCGCATTCTCCAATCAGCATCACTGCTTCGTCCAGAGCCATTGATAAATGTCTGGAAGAGGCTCAATATACTGGAGAACTAATTCTAAGTGGGAGACAGCTGAAAGAGTATCCGAAAAATTCGACAAAATATGATTTGTCATGCACACTCACAGTTGGTGAGATAATCTAATTGTCCCAAATGCAACTAAGAGCTATTAAAACCACTAAGTGGGATGAGAAATTATTAATTTGACCGATTTATTTCAGATCTGTCGAGAAATAAGCTCGGAGAATTTCCACAGCAACTTGAGAATCTAAGTTCCACAGAAACCTTGAAGTTGTCACATAACGTTCTCAAGTCAATTCCAGCATCTATAATCAGACTGTCAAACCTTGTGTGTCTTAATTTGAAGTTAGTAATCAAAAATTACCGTTTGAGGCTTTTCATTTGAAAAGTTATTTAAAATAGCTTGCCAGTGAAAGTGAAACGAACACATTAACTGCTAAATAATGATTTAATTAAAAGTTATTCGATGTAAACTGAATCGGGTTCCAGTTGCAACTTCTTGTCGACACTTCCTTCATCGCTGGGTGACCTGGTGCACCTGGAAATCCTTCTCCTGAGCAACAACAAACTCGTCTCGATTCCAGAAGAAATCTGTCTGCTCCGGAAACTCATGCAATTGGTTAAACACTTAACATTTATTCGATCGACTCAGAGTTACTAGTTCCGCTTTCGTTTTAATTTCAAACGACTTTTTTCTTCGTGGTGCCTACTTAATGCTCAATATACTGGAGACTAGTCGAGTGTTTGTTTTGAGGAGTTTACGATTGGCTTTACTGATGTTTTTTTCTCGTCTGCTTTCGTCAAGGATGTGAGTTGCAACCAGTTGGCCCATCTGCCCCCGCTCCTGGGCAACATCAGCTCCTTAAAAAGCCTCAATCTCAGACAAAATCTTCTCGTCGAACTTCCAACAAGTTGGTGTTTCGGACTCAAAAAGATTTTCTCCTGAATTTGAATTTGCTCGCTGAAGAGTGCGAATTGCAAATGGCCATTTGCGACCATTAAATTGTTTCTTGCTTGTTAGAGGCCACCATTAGGCATAATTATTATTATTATTATTATTATTATTATTATTATTATTATTATTATTATTATGGCTATGAGGTTATTATTATGAATATAATTTTATTATTATTATTATTATTATTACTGTCATTATTATTATTACTATTATTATTGTTATTATTATTATTATTATGAAAATTATTTTATTTTGTTGCTTTCAATAAGAACCACATCTTCACAAATTTGCATCTCTCAATCGTGATAAACTCAACTGGATGGTTTTAATGGGAGGGAATTTTTACAAGTCAATCATCGTTGTTATGGTTATCGTCATCATCATCACCCCTTCATCATCAGCATCATGTTTTGATGTACGGTCATCTGGCCCATGTCATCATTGTTTTTGAAATTTCAATTAAAAATGAATTTTTAAAATAATTAAAATTAATTTAAAATAATATTTTTCATGTTTTCTTACAATTTGAGTGGTGATGTAAAAAATATAATAATCGAGTTGATAAATTCAAAATCATCGTTCATCATAATCATCATCATCATCTTCATCGTCATCATCATCGTCACCTGCAGGTATTAGTTTGCTGAACTTGAAGCACCTCGACTTCTCATCCAATCGCATCTCTCGGATTCCAGTGGAGTTCGGAACGATGGACAGTCTGGAGGTGTTGCTGCTGGGAAAGAACCCTCTGGTCTCGCCCCACGCCAACGTACAGTTCCTGTGGTGATGATGATGATGATGGTGATAATGATGGCAAAGATGGCGATGATGATGATGATGATAATGGCAATGACAAAGATGATGATGATGATGAGGATAACGATGGTCTCTCGCAAGGTGTGCGGTCGAGGTCTCGTCCACATTCTGAAGATGCTGAGAAGCGAGGCGGCCAAGGACGAGAAGAGGAGGAGTCACCTCGGTTTCCACGGCAACAGTCCCAGGTTCGGCAACAGGAAGTTCGCGGGCTCCGCAAGTTGCCTGTGAGTGGATTGGCCTTTACAATGATATTTGATTTGTCGAATTTTGTAGCCATTATCATCATCATCACCACCACCATCATCATCATCATCATTATCATCATCATCATCATCATCATTACCACCACCACCATCATCACTACAGTGTCTCGATGTCTCTGTTTAATGTTACATCTTGAAATCGAAACCAGTCTGGTGGTCAAGGTCTGTGGATATCAATGAACGAATAATAATTAATTATAAGGAAATGTCAAAACCTTTTGTTATCATCATCATCACCATCACCGCCATCATCATCATGACCATAATCACTATCATCATCGTCGTCGTCGTCCAAATGTTGACATCGATCCACGAGACGATAATCCCCATTTGTTTCGTTTTTTTTGCAAATGTCGTGACTAACTCATCATCGACAGGTCCTTCGAGTCTTCAGTCTCACCCTCACTTTCCTCGTCGTCTTCCTTCTCCTCGAAACCTCCCAGCGGACCCCCCGCGGACTGCACCGGTCCTGCCTCTCTGCCTCCGAGGGAGTCGTCCAGGGGTGGTCGAGTCATGTCGAGGTCTTTCAAAGGTTCTTCCGGATTGGAAGTTTTGCTGGTAACTTGGAATGTTGATAACGTCAACAACAGCAATGATAGTGATAGTGATAGTGATGACGATGATGATGATGATGATTGAATATTAAATATCGTATAAATTGACTTGTAAAGTGCAAAAGCATGGCTTTAGAGAGACTCTCTTATCTGTCTCACGTGGTCCGAGCTGGGTTTTGAACGCGACGTGTTAGGAACGAATGCCATCCTTGACGTTGACAGTCAGGAGATGTTGTTGCTGTCGGGAAAGAACCCTCCGACATTCCGACCCCCGACCCCTGACCCCAAATGACCTCGATTAACCATGACACTCTGCGATAACCACGGTCAAAATAATTCACGCAGCAACACACGAATGGCGACTCGTTCAAGCACCAGAGAAGTTCCAGCTACGCGGGCGGCACGTTCCACAAGTTTGCACCCCCCTTTGCCAATGGATTCTCCCATTACGACAGCAGCACCCTGGGAAGGAGGAAGCTGGTTTTCGACTCCTTCTCCTCCGTCGACGACGGATCGGACCATTCCGTCGAGGGGCGTCGGGACGAAGTCGACGAGACGAGGAAGACGGCCACGAGGCTGATGGACGGAGCGAGGAGGAGGAGGCTTTCGCAGGGGGTCGACAGGTGCGTTTGGCAATCGACGGAAGGAGTTGCCGATACGTTAATAATCAATCCGTGTTGTTGTTATTATGCTAATCAGTTCAAGTTTTTATTATATTAATTAGTTTGAATATTTGAATATTGATTAAGTTCATTATCTTATTATGCTAATTTATTCAAAATAACTGGCCAGACTGCATCGCCCAAAGTATCAGTTGGAGTGGATTTTTCTGGATTGTTCGACCAATTTGTTTTTATCTTTATGTTTAATTGCTTAGCTAAAATATTTATAAATTCCTTAAAATATCTTTAAACGTTTATTTGTATTTATTTACAAATATTTACAGGTAGTTTATAAATCATGTTTATTTACAATTGTTTTTAAAATATTTTTTATTGCGTTTCGTCTGATTCCATCTCCGTGCGAGTCATCGGTGCCATCTCTTTAATGACTCATCGAGTATAATTGCTCGACTGATAAGGCCTGATGATAATGATAATCGTTTAGATTATGATAATCGTTTAGATCCAAGATAACAACATGGACTAGTAATAGGGCCATGTACATTACTAGGGGCTGGTGTTGGACATTTTATTATGGCACGTTATTATTATTGCAATTATGATTATTATTATTATTATTAAGCAATAATATTAATAAGTTACCAGTTAATAATGATAATAATAATAGTAATAATAATAATAGTAATAATAATAATAATAATAATAATAATAATAATAATAATAATTCGACAGGGAAGAACTTCTGCAAGCTAATTACAGGACGAGCGTCTCTCACGACAGCAACAACTGTTCGGTGGGTCATTCATATAAACATAAATAATAATAATAATAATAAAACAAGGATAACAATAATAATCATTATAATAATAATAATAATAATAATAATAAGAGCAATAATATTAATAACGACTACAAGAAATGATCAATGCAGTTCTGAGTAGCTGTCGTTTTAATTTTTTTTCATCCCCTTTGTTGTTGTTTGCGATCTCAGATCTCGTCGTTTTGTTGTTCTTGTTTTGTTTAGAATCAGTTCTCGATGACAAACGGTAGATGTTCTCCATCGTCCTCCTCCTCCTCCTCATCTGGCGTCCCTCAGAGCCGACATTATCACAACAACAACAGTAGCAACAACAACAATAACAACAGCAACACTCTTCCTTCCGTCCATCCAAAGAACGGTGAGCGGTCCAACGATAATAATAACGACGACGGCCTCATTAATATTAACGACATGTTAATTCATCTGGCCACGCCCAGTGCTACCATTGGCCTGTCGAAAGGCCCTGGAGTCGCTGACTCAGCAGTTGAACGACCTTGAACCCGGGTTCACCTTCAGGAGGGCGTGTCGTGCCGCGAGGGAGGAGGGAGACCTCGTACAAAGGATGCAACAGGTCTGATGTTGTCCATCGTCTTTGTTATCGTAATATAAATAATAATAATAAATAATTAATAATAAATAAATAATTAATAATATATGATAATAAATAAACAATTAATAATATTATTATTATTATTATTACATATATTAATAGTAGTAATATCAAACCAATAATAATTATTTTTATTATAAACAATTAATTATTATCATCAGCATCATCATCATCAACCCTGAACATCTCCATCTTTCTTTCATTTGTTCGTTCCTTCGTTCCAGGTCGTCGAGTCCACGTTGAACGTCCAACTGCCGAGTGACCCGAGGTCAGCCCTGAGGGACGGCATCCTCCTCTGCAGCCTCGTCAACCAACTCTTCCCGAGCACCATTCCCGTCATCCACGTTCCGGCCCATCCAAAGGTGATGATGACGACGATGATGATGAAGAAGATGGTGATGATGATGATGATGGAGATGATGATGACAATAATGATGATGAAGATGGTGATGATGATGATGATGATGGCACAAGTCGTTGGTGATGGTCCTAAAGCATCTCGTTTATTCAATCCTCTCGCGTACGCAGTCTGACCTGTCCATCGCCAAATGTCGTCTCAACGTCGACAACTTCCTCGTGTCGTGCCATGCCGTCGGACTCTCCAAGGTACGTGCGTCTGCAATGATGATGATTATGATGATGATGATGTTATAACTATAACAGTAATAATAATAATAATAATTATTATTATTATAATAATGATAATTCGTTGCTGTTTTCACCTTTAATTTTCGGTTAACTAACTCGATCCTCACGCAGTCCCAGATATGCTCCGCCCCTTCCATACTCGACGAGAGGAGTCTGCCGGACGTCGCGAGGACCGTCCTGTCGCTGGTCAAGCTGGCCCGAGGTCAGACGTCCGTCTAGACCCTGGCGTCTAGCGGTCTGGTGTCTAACTAGCTAGTTACTTCTAAGTTAGTTTAGCTACGTCGCTAGTTATAATTTAACGTACGAATGTCCAAGTCCAAGTCCTTCGCTCCGTTTGTGCCGACGCTCTGGGTGGAAGGAGAGGGAGGAAGGGCGGAGCTTCTCGTTTCATTTGTTTTGTTTACGTGTAATATACGACTTTAAAACGGTTTATGTTTACCTTTTTTTTTCTTCTCGTTTATTTCGCTCGTTCCGATGCGTGCGGTTCAGAAAACTCTCGACGTCCAAGGAATCGAGATTTGCAGGTCGCGCGGGGCGGTTCCCACGGAGACGGCAAAAATCATTTCTGAGAATTGCTTCGTGCTGATTTCTAACGCTTGCCTGCTGTTTTCACCTTTTTATGCAAAGCCGTCGTCGTCATCATCATGATCATCATCATAATCATCATCATCATCACTGTCAACATCATCATAATCATCATCACCACTGTCAACATCATCATAATCATCGTCACCACTGTCAACATCATCATGATCATCATCATCACTGTCAACATCATCATAATCATCGTCATCACTGTCAACATCATCATGATCATCATCATCACTGTCAACATCATCATAATCATCATCATCACTGTCAACATCATCATCAGGACTGGCTTTTTTAAACTTTTTTTTTTCTGTTCATTTAAACTGAAAAGCTTTTTATTCTTGGAATCTGCTGCTAATTTTGGAACTGCTGCCTGACCTTTTGAACCGACCTTTTGAACCGACCTTTTGAACTGACCTTTTGAACCGACCTTTTGATTTCTTGTTGTTGTTGTTGTTGTTGTTTGAGGACATTTCAGTCATAAAGGTACTTTGTTTTGCTTCATCAAAGGTTGCCCGGGCAGTCATTCATCGACTTGTTTGTTGATCATCCTTTTGACGATAATAATAATAATAATAATAATAATAATAATAAAAAAAAAAAATAATAATAATAATAATAATAATATTAATAATAATAATAAAACAATAATGGTAATGATGAACATTATTAAAGTGGTATATACCTGAAGAAGACTTTGACTATCGAACTATCTGTTATCTGCACCGATCGACCGATAAGAATACTCGTGTTTTCCAACGACCTGAAGTCGTGAAGTTGAAGGTTTCCAGGTGTTTTGTGGAATGGCTTAACTCTCGCCATCCGTTACTCTCGTCGCGTGATCAAATCCTCGGCCAAATCGTCGCTCGGCGTCGGATCGTCGCCTGTTTGTTATTTGTTTACATTCCCTTTTGATTCCTTTTAACGATGTCTACCGATGATCGCCGGCAACTTCCCCCTTCGGCCATTGTTTTGCTGCTTTTTTTTTTCTTTTTGTAGGTCGCGTCCGAGCTCAGATTTCCGGTCGGGCAACCTTTTCGTTGCTCGATTCCCGACGCATTTCCAAACTCCGAGTTGCATTTTGCATTTTTTTTGTCCAAAACAAGAACACGAAATTCCGGGCCTCCTCCAAGATTTATTGCGATCCGAGCGTCTACGAGGATTCACGAGAGACGATTGGATTCCGTCGAACGTTTGAAACTCAGAGCTGTTTTTGCTTCCACTTACGATCCTTCTGCCATTGTTCCGTTTTGACGAGCGAGCAAAGTTTGCATCCCTTTTTTTTTTTTGTCCCCCAGACTGAAAGCAGTTTGCAATCGTGTCTCACGTCGTTTGCATAATGTTGACAATGAAGGCTTTCTTCCGTTTGCTTCAAGTTTTCGGTCAAAGAGAGGCGGGTTTGCCGAGAAATGCATTTATGACATTTTACGCCATTTTTTTTTCTGTACGACATTCTACGAACAAAACCACTGATGATGAGTCGTCGGTTTGTTTTTATCGAGAGAATCATGCCAAGGGTTATTCAAACTTTAATGTGACTTGAGTGGCATCAGATAGGAACAAGAGAGGAGTGGAATGGTCCCACAGGCGGATCCCAAATACTTCAGCGAGGGGGGAAGGGTACACATTGGACCGTGGCCGACCGCTTCCCCCTGGTCAGCCGTATAGGCCCGTTCGTTACGGACCCGGAGCATGTTTCGCCTCCAGGAAGGAAGGAAGGAAGCAAATGGAATAGGAACGACTGTCCACTAAAAAACAGGCCGAGCTCGAAATGATGCGGCAGTTTGTGCAATGGAAGTGTTTTACGCCGCTATCGTAATGTGGCCACGCTCT
The DNA here is from genome assembly GCA_034509925.1 of Hirudinaria manillensis. Lineage (NCBI taxonomy): Eukaryota > Metazoa > Annelida > Clitellata > Hirudinida > Hirudinidae > Hirudinaria > Hirudinaria manillensis. Next base: position 13,675,886 of record CM067526.1, read on the forward strand.
CCTGCACCCGAGAGAAGGTATTATGTTCCGTTACGTTTACCTAATTTAAAACCACAGTCGATGGGAAAGACGGACATGAATTGCTAATTTGTTAAAAGTTTGTTAAAATTTGTTAAAGAGTCAATCCCGTTCGTTTTAATGCCGGGATTCAAATGTTGATATCGCACGACCCCGAACGCCGTAGCAGCCATTATGGGTGCGACTAATCGCACCTAAACTTGTTAAATTTTGAATTTGAAATGTAAATTTCTTTCTTTCTTCTTGACAATCTAACGGCAGATAAAAAATGAATGGCAGTCATTATTTAGCTATAAAACGATCCGAATGGTTTGATATTTTGGAGCACCGTAAAAATTAAAGTATTTTTTCTTTTTCTTTATTTCTGCAGCCCTCTAGCCTCATGTTGAATCAATGGTACTTACCCAGATCCAGAAATGCGGACAAAATCAATTGTACTAGAAATAATGAGTTCAATTATCTTCAAATATTATCTTCATAAATTATCTCTGAATTATTCTTGACTCTAGAAAAGCTAGAAAATTCGTCGCAGTTCGTGGAAGCAGCGAGACTCTCAAAAGTGTCATTGGACTAACTTAATTACTGGAAGCAGATCGCATTTCAGTAAGTTTTAAAATCCTAACAGCTTTTCCTTTTCCGTTTTTCCTACGTTTTGTTTTTCTTTTGAAAAACAATTTTCCTTTCCAATCACATTTCTGCTCGGGATTGATGGCGTTTCTGGAGAACCCAGATTGGCTTGTAATTATTTTGTGTTTTTAGAAAGAAGGAAAATAAAGAAATCAACGAAATGTATTTATATGAATTTATTTATATTTATAAATAAATAAATGTTTATTGATTGTGATTTTTTAAAAACCCATACGCGTCTTTTTGTTTTTGTTATTTCAGACAAACATTTTCTAACGAATAACTTTGCAGAATTAAAATAAATAAATAAATAAATAAACAAACAAACGAAAAACAATAAATACAAAACAGCGCTTATAATGTTTACATTCGACATTGGATCTGCTTCCCTTCCACCTCCTTCGCTGTTACGGCGACCACAGAAGTCGTCCTACGGAGCTGTCCGTTCAGTTTTCCATCTCCTGAAGTTTTCCACTTTGCTTTGCCGAGTTTTTCCAGGAAAGAAAGATGGCCCTTCTTGTAATTGAGGCTGTACTCAATTTCCACTCGGAAAAAAACCGCAAGGGGTGCTGAAGGTGGGGAACCCCCGATTTCCTCATCAAAGTCGTCAACGTTACCATTATCATCACCAACATCATCGTTATCATCATCGTCAACATTGTCGTCATCGTCGTCGTCGTCCTCACCATTGCTAAATGTAACCTCATAGTCGTCATCGTCAACTCCGTGATCCGGAAATTGGACTTCACTATTTTCCAGGCTGAGAGAGAGAAGGACTTGATCCATCTGCTCCGTTCAGAGTTGAGTTTTGGAATTATTTCCAGGGGACTTATTTCAACACCAATGGGAGTGGAAGCCAATTACTTCAACCCAATCGTGACGTGATGAAGACGACGACGACGACGACAACGGCGTTGGTAACGATGCTTGTAGCGGTGATGGCGATGCTGATGATGATATTGAGAGAAGAGGATTAGAAGCAATGTTACCTTTGATGGTAATAATGATGATGATAATAATGGGTATTTCAATGATGATGATGACGGTGATGATATTGATGATGGTGACTATAACCATTAGCTTATATACGGGGTGAGGAGGCAGAGTAGGGGTACCGTTCGTTTGGCGGGCCCCACCTCTGCCATTGTGTGTGTGTGTGCGTGTGTGTGTGTGTAGGGGTTTGTAGCCCCAAACTTCACCAATTCGAGCCATTTTTGAAATCGACTGACGACGACTACGACGATGAAGCTGGAAGTTTATTGACAAGGAAGGAAGAAATGCACGGACAGCCGATCTTAGCCGACATGGCGTGAAATCATCGTCTGGAAATTAGTTGCAAGGCTCAGGAGCATTAAAAAAAGAAGATGGCGTCCGAATAAATTGAACCTCTGGAAGTTGTTCTAAGTGGAAAGATGGACGAGTCGAGAAAAGAAAACGGAAGGAGCAGTGGAAAGGGTTGGTGAATGGGTGAGAGGTGAGATTTTTTTGGGGAGGTCAACTGGTGGATAGATAGATGGATGCATGGATGGATGAATGAGTGAGTGAGTGAATGAATCAATCAATCAATCATGAATGAATGAGTGAGTGAATGAATGAGTGAATGAATGATTCATTCATGATTAATTAATTAATTCATTCACTCATTGATTCACTCATTAATTCACTCATTCATTCATTGAGGATGTGATCCTATTAGGATAATTAAGACAGTCTAAAGATCCGCCAAAATCACGTTCAAGATTGGATAGACGGACGGACGGTTGGATGGATGGATGGATGGAAAAATTGATGGATGGATGGATGGATGGATGGATGGAAAAATTGATGGATGGATGAGAATGATTTTCTGGAATGGAAACGCCTGTAAACGCTCGATTTTGAACTTCTGTCATTTCGAAACAACGACAAACTACGACAACGTATCGCTAAAAATTAACTAATAATTCCGAAGGCCTCAAAAATGTGGATTGGGGAGGCTGGTAATGAGGCTATAAAGTCCGAGTGGAAATTGGGTGATGAAATTGGGTACATTCAAGGATGGCACTTGTGACGACGACGACGACGTCGATGCCTCTGGTGATAACGCTGATGATGACGACGACGATGGTGGTGATGATGATGATGCTGAAGAGAGAGGGAATTGGGAGTTTGGAGGAGGAAAAAATGGGGGGAAAAAGTAGAGGAGTGATCTAAAAAATTATTTGTTGAATGGCTTCTGCAAATCTTCGCAAATCTCGGAAGCTGATGAGGCATCAGTTACAATCAGCGGGGATTAACACCTATACGATTCTTCTCCGGATTTTTTCATTTTCCTCCTCCTCCTCATCTTCTTCTTCTTCTTCGTCCTCTTTTTTCCAGTCAGTCGTTCAGTCCGGTGTTACTCTTTCCCAACCCAATCACCCAACAGACCAGTCACCCCACCTGGGTTTCTTGGGTGGGGAGAATGGGGCAGTCGCAACCACCCATCGGCACGCGTACGTCCGGTTCCATAGTGAGAGAATGTCGTGCAGATCAGAAGCACAACGAAGCAATGTCCTTTATATTTGCTACTAAGTCTCTTACACGTCGGTTGCTAGTGCACAGACAGGGACGTAATTTATGACTTAAATTATGATTGTAATAATTATAATGATGGTAATAATAAATATTAATAAAAAAACAATAATTTAAAAAAAAAGAACTTTAAATCTATTTTTAATTCTCGAATTTTAAAATCTAATAACGATTCGTTCTGATTGATTCTGTCTTGATTCTTGAGCTTTTATTCTTGTTGTTGTTGTTGATAAAGTCTACCGGATGTTGTTGCTGGATATCGTCGGTCTCTTGTTGCTGTTGTTGTTGTTGTTTTTGTGTTTTGAAGATCCATTTTGTTGGATTTCGTTTCGGAATTATTAGAAATAATTAAATTAAATTCTGTAAATCATAATTTCGAGATTAATTTCCACACATGTGATGGTTAGTCGAGTTTTTCCTTTTGGGGCTTCGGTAGGGGGAGTGAGTGGGATTAATGGACGGATCAATGGGTGGATGAATGGGTAGGTAGATGGAAAGATGGATGGATGGACTAACAGATGAATGGATTAACAGATTAAAGGAAGATGGATGGACGGGGGGATGAATGGAAGACACGATTTCCTCAATAGTCGTCTGCCGGCCATCAAATATATCCCGCGCTTATTGACCGCTTACATCAATTTGACTTAATTATAAAATCAATTTCTACCTCATTAATATTAATTGCGACCGAAAACACGTGACCGTTACGTCATTATTTGCATATTCATTCGTCGCAAATAACTTTCAAAAAGACGTTTTAAGCATTTATTTAAATTCTTTTATTTTGTATTTATTTGTATTTATTTATTTTTTATTTTTTTAAAATTCAATTTCTCAAACCGGAAGCGAGGAAATCCCACGAAAATGAAAGGTAAATAAAAAAGAAAAAAAAAGAAGAAAAATATTCGAGAGGCTCAAAAAAATCATCGAACAGATAAATGGAAACTCCAAAGAATGAATGGTGCCAAACGTTCCTATGTTTTTCATGGACTTCGTAGCACAAGCGAAGAATTCGCATTTTGCTGCCTGTCTCTTCTCTTTTTTCTTCTCTCTCTCTCTTTCTTTTCACTCTCTTTTCTTCTTTTTTTCTATTTTTTTTGTTTAATGTAATTTGCATATTTTTTTTTGTGCGTTTCCTTGGAAAACGTTTCGAAAACACAACTATGAACATTCAGGGACTCTTTTGGAGGAAGTACTACTGAACGACGACGACGCCGATGGTGATGACGAATAAGTTAACTGGGCTTAACGATTATTATTATTATTATTATTATTATTATTACTAATTATAGACATTTCCCATCTTTGATTTCATTGGGCATGAATAATTTCAAGAGCGGACGATAACTTCCAACCGAAGCTCCGATTTTGGCGGCAAATGCATTCCTTAGGAGCAGACGTCTTAACCTAATCTGCTCTGACGATGTAATCAAAGACTCTCAAGTGGGACTGTGAAATTCCCGGGGTCAATGGGTGAGGGGGCTGGGGAATGAGGGGGTAGAGGTCCTTGGTGAGGAGGTGCACGTGATGTTTATGTTGCTTAAGTAAGGTTTACCGAAAAAAGCCTCTTGAATCCGGTTTAACGGCTCCGAAGTTTATTGGTTTGTCGTACAATTAAAAGTAAATACTTGATTGTTTATGCGTGTCTTTGCTTGTTTATGCATTTCTTTGTTTGTTTATGTATGTCTTTGTTTGTTTATGTATGTCTTTGTTTGTTTATGTATGTCTTTGTTTCCGAAAGTCCCAATGGAGAAATGTTCCATGCGATCGAGAGTTAAAGTTTACTTTGCGATTGAAAATGAAAGTTTAGAACTCTGAAGTTTTCGATGGGAATTTGTGGGATCGCGTGTCTAAAACCATTCGTTCGTTCCTTTGTCTCGTCATCGTCGTCGGGTTGGAGGGGGTGCACACGGCCCGATGAACCACGGTCGCGTGGGGGTCATTGTCCCGTGATCCGTAGTCCGCCGAACCTTGAAAAGGAGGGTGGCTGTGTTTTGTGTGTTTTATAGTTCACTTTGAGTTGTGATATTAGTGCCAATGTTGTCGTTGTTGTCGTCGTTGTGGAGTTTATTTGTTGAAGCAGGTCATAGTTTATTATTAACTAAATGTCCAAATAAATTTATAGAAGTTAACGAGGTCATTGCGTATGTGTGTGTGTGTGTGTCTGATGTTGTACTGTACGTGTTGTACGTGACGCTTGTGACGTTTGTGATGTTGTGCTGTTGTGATGAAATATTATAAATGACTCCCGATAGACTGAAAATTAGGAAATTAATGATCGTCCATATTGCCGCTGCATTGGCACGACGACGATGACGATGATGATGATGATGACGATGATGATGATGATGACGATGATGACGACGACGACGATGACGATGATGATGATGATGATAGTAGCCATGGAGCCGGCGTTGGTGATGATGATGACGACGATGGTGGTGGTGATAATGATGATGATATTGATTAAGGTGATTGTCGCCATGTCTGATTCCATTCATTTGATCAGCGCAGAAAGAAGTTCTTGAACATCCGTTTTCAACTTCCTGTTTGTTGACGAACGTGGACGACTCGTGAATCGTCTTCTTCTGTTGATTAAATACTTGATTAAGTAATTCATTATGTAATTATTACGTAATTATTAAATAATTACTTTGCGAAGGAATTAAATATTAATTATTAAATAATCTTTGTTATAAATAAAATAAATATAAGGTAAATATTTTAATAGAAGTATAACGTTACTATGATTGCGATGATATTGATGATAACGATGACGACGACGAAGATGACGATGATGACGACGACGATGATGATGATGATTATTATTATTATTATTTCCACAAGTGTCACGTGACAACCTCAGGTTCTTGGAAAACATGGATTGATTGCGACGGATCCTTCATCATCGTTCTTGTTGGAAGGAAAAAAAATTATTTTTCCATTTCCAGGACTTATTCAGGAAGATATTTTCAGAAGTTATTATTTCACGAAATTAAATTAAAAGTCTTTTTTTAAATTTTTTAAATGTATTTATTATAAATTAAAGATTTTCAGATTAATGAATTGATATCAAATGGTTGATATTATTGGTTAATTGTTAAAATAATATAAAATTGTTTGTAATAAATCGAGCTGTGATGATGATGACGACGACGGCGATGACGATGACGAGTGTGATAACAATTATAGTAACGAAAGTGACCGGGTAAATCCAAGTTTATAACCTAAAGTGAAACTCGTCTGCAATCCGTATTGTCATTTCACGTCGTCTGCTCTCCTTTTTTTTCCCGCTTTCTCTCCAGTGAGACTTTCTGAGACTTTCCACCCAGCTCTTGGGTAGGGGGAGAGAAGGGGGAAGTGGGGATTTCTTGAATTTGCAACGGTTCGCGTTTCCATGGAGACGAATGCCAACAACGTAATTTGTAACGATTCTACGCTCAGACGATGAAAATTAACTCATTTCAAATAACATTTTTATGCTCAACAGATGGAAGGGTATCCGCGATCATCATCGTCGTCGTCGTCGTCGTCGTCATCGTCGCAGCCAACGTCTCCAGAGTAATTCCTATGATCTACGTCAACCCTCTTAGAAAGTTCAATCCCCGAGGTCAACGGGGCGTGACCTCTCGAGTTCACGTGACTCGATGGCGTTCTCCGATTTGTGATCCTGAATGTGACGTCAGATTCGCTTAAGCTGTCCTTCCGTTCTGGAATAGGAAGAGATTTAAAAAATAAATAAAAAAAAAATTTTCGGGAATTTTTATCTGAATTTATAGCTTGACCCTTGGAGGTCCTAAAAATAGATTTCTCGGGAATTACAAAACGTAAACAGAACCAGTGCCGCCGAGGAAATCAATACTCAAAAATGAAGAGGAAGATGACGACGACGACGATGGCCACGATGACGTCATAGAATGATTAACATGAGATTTTGGCATTTGATTCTAAAGTATGCAATCTGAAGGAGCAGAGTCATCAACATCGCCGTCATCATCATCATCATCATCATCGTCATCATCACCGTCATCATCATCATCGTCGTCATCATCGTCGTCGTCGTCATAGAAACCATCACTATCATTACCACATCCGTTGTCACCGACAACTCTACCATCATTATCATCATCATCATCATCATCATTACCGGCGATGTTATCGCAATCTTCCAAATCGCCGAATCGTGCCAATCTGAGGCGGTCTCTCGATCGCTTCCTGTCGCTCGGGCGTCAGCAGCTGCACGAGGACGATTATCAGTACCGATTGCGATTGGATTCATTGCCACTCACGGAATCAACGTCATCATCAACACCGTCGTCGTCATCATCGTCTTCATCTTCGTTGTCGTCATCATCATCCTTCACGCCTCGGTTTGTGCGACGAAGCTATTCTTCCATACCGACCTGCGCCACGTCAGTCTCCCGTCGCTGCGAGCGAGTCGGCGCCGGCTGCCAGAGCGGCCGTCGCTGCAAGTACCACTGGCATCAGCTGGTTCTGTCGACGCTGTTCATCGCTATTCTATTCGTCCATTGCTGCTGTGCCGGACTTCTGAACGGGACGGCAAGACCTCGCAACCGTCTCGAAACCGGCGCTGGCTACCAACTCAGCGCCGACAGCGGAGCGACTGCAAGCGCTACGACGGCCTCTGGAGCTGCAGTCGGTGTGGCAGGAGCTTCCTCGGATCACCGGAGAGTCGAGAGCACCGGGAAAGAGGTGACCGGAAAGACCAGGTCTCCGGGATTCGCTCGCTGGAAAACGTCACCGGCAGGAGTTCGGGGGACTTTTGCCGGATCGGAGTCCTCAATTCGGACGCAAGCAGCGGACGACAACAACTTCGGCGGTGAAGACAACAGCAACAACAACAACAACAACGACAGCAACCTCAATCTCGTCGTCAACGCCACCCACAACACCACCACCAACAACAACAACAACGACAGCAGCAGGAAAAGTGTCTTGTTGATCGTCCAGACCTCATCTGAATTTCAAGACCAATCAAAACTCGGACCGACGGAATTAATTGACAATTTGGACCAGGTCAGAGGTCGACCCGGCGTCAAAACGGTCACTTATTCCGTAAAGGAAGGTCGGGTCGATCCAGAACGACTTGTAGCCGACGTCGTCGACTTCATGCAGCGACAGGAAGTCGGAGTCGCTGTGGCCGCCGCCACTGGGAAGATAATGGGACTGATCCAAGCGGCAAGTCTCATTTCGCGAATCCCGCTGTTCGGGTACGACCTCTCGTGCCGGGTCAAGAGTTCAAAGGTCAGGAGAGTTGTTCGTTCGTTTTATGTCCCTTTCTAATGTTCTGACCTGTGGATGGACGATGGTGACTCAATTTTTGGGCGCGTTGAGAAAGGAGACATCGATGATGGTGACGATGACGATGATGATGCTGATGATGATGACGACAACGATGATGACGACGACGACGACGACGACGACAATGGTAATGATGGCAACGTGATCAAGTTACTGATCAGCGAAACTCCGTTGTGATCCGCAGAAGTCCGTTGAATGTCGATTATATCCAGTGCTTCTAATGCAGCCACTCATCCATCATTCCATCATTCCATCTGCCTATCAACCGCACCTTGCATTCATCCACCCGACGGTCTTTCTATCCACCATCGTCATCGTCATCACCATCATCGTCGTCGTCGTCGTCGTCGTCGACGTCTTCTTCGTCGATTCGCACTTTTATAATCATCATTTCTCCGACAGGACATTTCTAAGCAGACCCAATTTTTTTTTTTTTAGAGTGACGTCACTTCCTGTGGATTTTTTTTTTGTTCGGAAAGAGATTTCGCTTCAACGATTTTCCTTCAGTGATCCGCCAGAGTGGATCTCTTGATTCTCTAAAACGTCTATTCATCCATCCATCTGTCATCCATCCGTCCATCTGTCCATCTATCCATCCATCCATCCGTCTGTCCGTCCGTCCGTCCGTCAAACCATCATTCATCGCAATTTAAGGTCGGTGGGGCGACCCAATGCATCCAACCAATCAGAAAAGGTTTGCAATTTCATCAATTCTCAGGCATTTTTTGTTGCTTTTACCTGGAAAAACAAAAACACTTCCGTGGATGGATGGATGGATGGATGGATGAATACACGAGTCAATCAGGAATTACCGATGATTTAGTGATTGAACGAACGAACGAACGAACGAACGAACGAACGAACGAACGAACGAACGAACGAACGAACGAACGAACGAACGAACGAACGAACGAACGAACGAACGAACGAACGAACGAACGAATGAATGAATGAATGCGTCCGTGAATGGATGTATTCATCTGTTATAATTTGCAAGACGCGCATGAAATCAATGATGGAATGAAACAATGTCGTCTGCTCTTGAATTCCAAAAGAGGGAAAGCATTTCATGCTCTGCTCTCAACTCCCAAACGAATTATAGGTGGAAAAGATTTTATTATGCCGGAGTCGTTCATGATGACGACGATGATGATGATGATTACGATGACGGTGATGATGATAGTGACGATGATGGTGGTGATGATGATGATGTCAACTATAGTGCTCTTACATATCGTCACTCCTAGTTGTCGTCTGCTCCTCGGATTGAATCGACTGATTGATTGGAGGATGAGGAGTAGTGACAGGAGTGATCTGGTCATTGATGAAATAAAAAGGCTGGATGGATGGATGGATGGACGGATGGAGGATGGACGGATGGATGGATGGATGGATGGATGGATGGATGGATGGATGGATGGATGGATGGATGGATGGATGGATGGATGGATGGATGGATGGATGGATGGATGGATGGATGGATGGATGGATAAATAACGTATAGCTGATTTTAATGTTTCAATTGATGATGATGATGTAATTTAGGAATTGATAGCAACAGTTTTTAAAGGATTTAAAGCCGGTAAAACAATGAAATGTTGGAAATAATAATCCAGGAAAACTCCTTTACTGTGTTCCGCCGATGTGCTCCACTTGTTTTTCCAGTTGATAACGAAGCGCTGAAGAACCGATAAAGAGATGACGACGATGACGATGATGATTATGATACCGACCGATACGTACTAGAAGCTTTAGTACGAAGTGCAAAAAAATATTATCCCGGGCGATAAAATGCAATGAAAGTGCATCCACCCCAATTATCTAAAAATTGGGGCGTTTGAGGAAAACCTCATTGGCTCCTCCTACTCACTAGAGAGAGGGAAAGAGAGAGAGAAATAAAGAGAGGGTGAGATGGAAAGATGGAAAAAGGCGATAAAGAGGATGAGGAAAGGCAGATGGAAAGATGGTGAAGGAAGAGGTGAGGGGATGCTCTGGATTAAGGAAAGGAGAGGAGAGAGAGATGGAGAGGGTTGCTATTGCTTCTATATCTGATATCTCTCCTCATCCTCCTCATCCTCCTCATCCTCCTGTTCTTCATTTCTTCTTCTTTCTTTTCTCCGTTTCGTTTATCTCCGTCTATCCGTCCGTCCGTCCGTTGCGACGTAAACAAGGCACCGGCAACAGGATCTTTGTGCGGATAATTGGATGTTTTTTTGGAAGGAATTTATGCTGACATTCTGACTTCTACGATGACGAACAACATCCTTGGCTCTCTAAGATGGCGATAATGATGACGCCCATGACGACGACGACGACGATGATGGCGATGACAACTGCGACGATGACGGCAATGTTGGAATCTGATAAGGATGATTATGATGAATATCGACACTAACGTGACAGTTTAGTAATCACATCAAACCTTCCAAACACGGCCACGTCACGTCACGTCACTTCAATCCACTCCGGCAGGTCCGCTCTCCTCCTCTCTTCGTCTCCCTCAATCCATCCGAGAGGCCACTAGCCTTAGCCGTGGTCCGGCTACTCGAGACTAACGGCTGGCATCGCTTTCTACTCATCAGCGATCAGTCCGACCATCCCAGCGGTGGATTCGTGGATACGATCTACAGACTGACCGTCGGCTCTAGGTATAGCCAGGCGTATCACACGAGTCGCGTCAAGTCGACGACTCGCGACCGCACCGGCGACAGTCGTCTGCGAAGCGACCGCCGAAGCGACGACTTCAAGCGACAGACTTCGACTTACGAAGAGTTCTTGACGGACATGAGGCGATCTCAGAACGATCGCAGTCCTCATCACGTGCGTCATCGGCGACAGGAAAACGTGCGGCTGAAGCGGCACCTGTCGCAGGTGAAGTTAACGAATGTTGACTACCAGCATCATCGTCATCATCATCACGAGGATCACAATCATGATCCCAATGATTCTTCGTTCCTCATGCCACCAAATTCCGCTTTAGAATTCTTTCGAAACAATGGCAATGATAATGATAATGATAATGATATTGACGACGACGATGATGATGATGACGAAGACGACTACTACGATGAAAACTATCGCCATTTTTCCGGCCGTCTTGGCTATCAACGGAGTCCAAAACAGAATCTGAGCAAAACCTTTCTCAGCGGCAGAGTTGAGAACCTGATTCACAAGGAGCTGGAAAAGCGCCGCTCAACCATCGCGTGGGAACTGGAAGACCACGTTCGAATGCCGATTGATCAGACGTCGACAAGTGGAACGACGATCGTCGACGATGTGGAAAATCATCTTCGATCCGTGAAGGAGAGCGAAAGCCGTGTGATCGTCATGCACGGCTGTCCGGAGCTGGCGAGACTCGTGTTCAGAGCGGCAGCCAAGCTCGGTTTGATGACCGGTTACGCATGGCTGGTTAGCCAGCAGACGATATCCACCTGTGACCTTCGTTTCGTAAATGACTGGGTACCCTCGGGAATCCTCGTAGTGGCCTCTAAGAGCTGGACCCTAGTGGATTTCAGGGAGCCAGGCCCCCATTCTTTCGGTAATCAGAGCACGGGGAATCGGGCAACCTGGAAGCTCATAAAGAGTCACCGAAGTGTGTCGGCAATCATCGAGGCTCTCAGATTATCTTCGCGCTCCATTAGACCTCGACATGTATCCCGTCACGGGTCAGTGACGCCGGAACGAAACCTCAAACTTCCGGAAACGAATCGATTCACGGACGTCTCAAAGAACCTGACCGAAGAAGCGAGAAAGAAAAACTTGGCCGAAAACGAAAGTGAAATCGTTTCGAGAAATTTTCCCCTCTACGACTACCATCTTGAAAACGACGACGACGACGACTACTACGAGGACGCTACCTGGATTGATGAGGCCGGAAGTTACAAACACCTGGAAGATTTGGACAGGTAAGAAGTTATTGTTGTTGTTGTTGTTACTGCTGTTAGTGGACCGTGCTGGTTATAAATTTAGTTATTTGAACGATAATTGGTACTTAATTTGTTTTAAAATTAAATTATATTATATTAATTTAAATAAATGAATATTATCCCTGAAAATCAATCATCTGTGGCCAGTCATGATTAGGTGGCTCCATTGAAATCGATTTTCTGTTTTGTTTTCCAATTTGATGATTTTATAATAATAATAATAATATTTTTAAATTTAAAGTTTGATTTTAAAAATTTAAATATTATTTTATATTTATTTATCATATTTATAAAGTAAAATATTTATTTTGTTTTGTTTTGTTTTTTTTTTACGTCGGACGCAATTTTTAAAAATTGTTTAGCAATCTCCACAAATAATTTCATACAATTTAACAAAAATGTATGAAATTCAATGATATTAAATTATATATGTATATACATATATGATTAATAATAATCCAATCAATTATTTTAAAATAGCCGACATATTAATAATAATAATAATAATACTACTACTAATAATAATAATAATAAAAATAATAACAACAACAACAACAATAATAATGATGATGATGATAATAATAATAATAATAATAATAATAATAATAATAATAACAATAACAATAATAATAATAATAATAATAATAATAATAATAATAATAATAACAATATTAATTACTTGAACGATTACTGGATCCCCAACAGAGTCGCAACAAGAAGACCTGGCACTTCCATAATTTATTGAATTCTTTTCATTATTACATCGCCATGGGTGGAAGATGATTGAAACTAGAGATATTTATTATTATTATTATTATTATTATTATTTATTATTATTATTATTTATTATTATTATTATTATTATTATTATTATTGTTATTATTGTAATTATTATTATTATTACTATTATTATTATTGTTATTATTATTATCATTATTATTATTATTATTATTATTATTATTATTATTATTATTATTTTCATTATCTAATTAAACACAGTGGCACACGGACTGTCACCGATTCAGGTGTCAGTCAATAATTAGTCCTGGCCTGGAAAAGTCATTATTCCATTATGAATGGAGTCCATCAATTCCATCCTTTATAACTTCAAAAGGCATTAAGGGTCTAATGGCGGCCTGCTATCCGATACTGTATCCATCTCGATATCATAACCGAAATCATAATGTCATCGTCGTTTAGACAAAAAATGTATCACCATCAAGAATTACACCCAATATCATCATCGTCGTCGTCGTCGTCACCATTATCATCGTCGTCGTCGTCACCATCATCATCATCGTCGTCGTCATCATCATCATCATCGTCGTCGTCGTCACCATCATCGTCGTCGTCACCATCATCATCGTCGTCATCATCATCGTCGTCGTCATCATCATCGTCGTCGTCATCATCATCGAGGATGTCCGTTTAATGGAAGCACGTTTCATGCGGAAAAGACGCACCGATATCGACGATGACCTTGGCATTCCCTGCCATCCCTTACCTTCCATCCTCATCCTCCTCTTCATCCTCCTCTTCCTCTTCCTCCTCTCATCATCATCATCGTAGTCGTCATCATCCTCACCATCGTCGTGGTCAGTTTAATTCCCCTCCATTGGCTTTAATCAAACCTTGTCTGGAGTAGTTGACCGTGTTGATGGATGGATGAAAATAAAAAAAAAATAATGATAATAATAATTTAATAGTTAATATAATTGTCATTAAAATCAATTAATTAATTTCTTTTTACTTTTTTATAATTTAATTACTTGGTTTAAGCAAGCTTTCATTAGCATTCGGAAGACATTCTTCAGTCGAAATAATGATGACGACGACGTCGACGATGATGATATTATAATTAGGTCGCTAATGAATATTCATAACCTGCTTAACTCCAGCAGAACTATGTGGCAACTGGAAATTTCTCTGAATACTCCGGAAAACCTGGACAGCGTCCACGTACTGAACGTAGTCAACGACGATGATGACGATGATGATGACGATGATGATGATGATGATGATGACGACGACGAAGAAGACAATGATGACGACGATGCTGATGGAAAAGAGTTTCTTAGCGACGACAGACGCCTCATCCGTCGTCATGGCAACAGGACGCAATCCGCCGTAACTGGTATTGCCAGTCAAGGAAATTCAAGTGACCTTCGCATTCACATCGTCAGAAAGGGCACGACGAAAGGTCAACGCATGCATTCAAGCGGAACGACCCCTGGAAGCGTCATTGCGCTACCGAAAGGCGCCAGTTTCGAATCAGACACCGAGCATTCGACGTACAAAGAGAAAATCAAAAACAACTCGTTTCCTGGAGCCGGTGATGGTCAAGAAACGACCTTAGCGGGCCACGGCTCACCTTATTCCCGTAATCCCACACTGCATCCAGCAGCCTGGATCGGCCGCCAAGGCGTCAAACGCGACATGAGCGACAGGAGGCTAAAGGTGGTCGGTTGGTTCAATAACGGCAGCCTCAAAGTGTCGACGATGATCTGGCCTGGAGGATCCATGGTTGTTCCGGCAGCCAGGGGTCAGCGGATCTTGAGGGTCGTTACCATGGCCATCGATCCGTTCGTGATGGAACAGCCCGACATGGGGGCTTGCCCCACGTCTACGCCCTGTCTCAGAATCAATCCCGCAGTCGACGAAATAAGTTCAGGAGGGTTCAAGTTCAAAGGTCAGGGGTCAAGGAGCACCGGTGGCCTCGACGGACGAGACGATGAGACTCTCAGGTCAATCGAAAACGAGAGGAGGAGGAATTTCCTGGAAAGTATCTTCGAAGATTTCGAAAGCGAAAGCAAAGACTTAAAAGCAGACCTGCAGTCGAGGTGAGTCGAGCTAAAGTGATCGATCGATGAAATCTTTAATTGGTCCGACTGATTGATTGTTTGATTGATGGAATGCCGTTTGATTCATTGCTTGATTGAAAGTTGAATCGCTCGGAAAGGTGTATAGCTGAGTGCTTTTTCAATCAGTTTAGGATGGTAACGCCCTCAGGAAGGTCAAATGTGGCCATTTATATGGGGTAGGCTTAGGTTGAAGGTACGAAACGCATGCGATTGATGATTGAACAAATCGATATCGATTGATAGGTACTCTGTCAGCTGCTGCCACGGACTATCGATCATGCTTCTCGAGAAATTGGCCAAAGATCTCAACTTTCGGCTCCAAATTTACTTCGTAGAGGACTCACAATTTGGCCACCAAGAACCACCGGATATGGAGTGGACAGGGATCGTAAGGGATCTTTCCAGCGGTCTGGCCCATGCGGCCGTCACGGCGTTCAGTGCCACACGGCTGAGGTCGGAAGAGATTGACTTTACGTATCCGTATTTCTACTCGGGTAAGGAAAGGGAAGTTATTCATTTATTCTTAGTCCTGGAATAGTATTGGAATTATTAATATTATAATTGTATTCAAATAACAATATCATAAAATTTATATTTAGTAATAATAATAGTAATAATAATAAAAAAATAAAAAAAAAAAAAAATAATAATAATAGTAATAATAATAATAATAATAAAAATAATAATAATAATAATAATAATAATAATAATAGTAATAATAATAATTTGTAAAATCAATAAGCATAAAGAAAACCCATCAGGTAGATTGAATCATAAATTATTGCAAACAATGAAATAAAAGATTTAAACAACA